>JAVTVY010041690.1:0-17649 GCA_036873755.1 Hanleya hanleyi | reverse complement strand
CTGCCCGAAAATGGCCACTTTCGCTACTACTCGTACCGATGACGTCTCCGATGACGTCACAGATGACGCGAACATCCCTCAAATCGGAATGTACACCCCGAGAACTACAAGATGACACCTTCCAGGACGCATTCGAACCGTGAATAGCCCATCTCGACCCCAAATACCTTCATGTACTGCCCGAAATGGCCACTTTCGCTACTACTCGTACCGATGACGTCACCGATGACGTCACAGATGACGCGAACATCCCTCAAATCGGAGTGTACACCCCGAGAACTACAAGATGACACCTTTCAGGACGCATTCGAACCGTGATTAGCCCATCTCGACCCTAAATAACTTCCTTCGCTGCCCCAAAATGGCCACTTTACTTACTACAACCAACTGCGCATGCGCAGATTAACGCGACATGCATTCAAAAACACACCATTCTGACTCTACCCCACACAAGCTTCACTTTGACACCTCACACGACCCATTCGAACCGTGATTAGTTCATCTCTAACCCAAACACACCCCTACATAGCACCCAAAATGCCTGTTTTCTATACTACGGCCAGACTGCGCATGCGCAGACTATTGAATACGGACGAACCATTAGTGTAGTCAAGTGCTCCTCCACGAGAGCTTCAAAATAAGACCTCACTCGACCCCATTGGACCATTAGGGACTCACCTACACTCCAACATGTCCACCCCGTATGGGCCTATACACCCATAGCCATGCAGTATAGGCCTATGGGCTCACCCAGGCCTCGGTGACTTTTTTTCAAAAATTTCACCGATTCGCTCCAACACTTCCTATCGTTCTAAATGACGACGAGTAAAACGAGACCCCACAACCCTACCGCAAATGTATAGAAGTAGGTTTCCCAGGGGGACAAACATTGATCCTATACCCCCAGTATGGGACTATATGGGTCTATATATGGGTCTCGGTGACTTTTTTCAAAAATTTCACCGATTCGCTCCGGAACACTTCCTATCATGTTCTAAATGACGAGACGAGTAAAACGAGACCTCACAATCCTACCGCAAATGTATAGAAGTACGTTTCCCAGGGGGACAAACATTGATCCTATACTCCCTCAGCATGACTATATGGGGTTCGGTGACTTTTTTCAAAATTTCACCGATTCGCACGGGGACACTTCCTATCGCGTTCTAAATGACGAGACGAGTAAAACGAGACCTCACAACCCTACCGCAAATGTATAGAAGTACGTTTCCCAGGATGGTCCTATACCTCCCATACCTCATATAGGCATTTTCCCGTAATTTAGGATAAAGTCCGTATTCCGTATTTTTTCAGGAAAATTTTTACATACACCCACCCTGGAACTAGGGGAAGATAACTCTGTTGATGGACAAGCCCCGTTAAGCCCGGCGACCTATATACCCCTCATACCCCATATAGGCATTTTCCCAGGTTTTTCGATAAAGTCCGTGTTCCGTATTTTTTTTTTCAGGAAAAATTTTACATGCACCTACCCAGCCATCAAATACCCCTTCACGAATGCTTCACTTTGATACCTCACTCGACCCATTGGACCATTAGGGGCTTCCCTAGCTCCAAAACGTCTATTTCCATACCCTTGGGTCACCGCGCATGCGCAGAATGCCGATATTTCAACCCCACGCCCAGTCCATTAGATGCCCTTCACGAATGCTTCACTTTGATACCTCATACAACTCCACTGGACCATTAGTGGCTCCCCTAGCTCCAAAAAGGCTATTGTCATACCCTTCGGCCACCGCGCATGCGCAGAATGCCGATATTTCAACCCCACACCCAGTCCATCAGATGCCCCCTTCACATAAGCTTCACTTTGATACCTCACTCGACCCCATTGGTCCATTAGGGGCCTCCCTAGATGCCAAAACGTCTATTTTCATACCCTTCGGCCACCGCGCATGCGCAGAATGACCCTAATTTAACCCCACACCCAGTCCATCAGATGCCCCTTCACGAATGCTTCACTTTGATACCTCATACAACTCCACTGGACCATTAGTGGCTCCCCTAGCTCCAAAAAGGCTATTGTCATACCCTTCGGCCACCGCGCATGCGCAGAATGCCGATATTTCAACCCACACCCAGTCCATTAGATGCTCCTTCATGAATGCTTCACTTTGATACCTCACTCGACCCCATTGGACCATTAGTAGCTCCCCTAGCTCCAACACGGCTATTTGCATACCCTTGGACCACCGCGCATGCGCAGAATGCCGCTATTTCAACCCCACACCCAGTCCATTAGATGCCCCTTCATGAATGCTTCACATTGATACCTCACTCGACCCATCGGTCCACTAGGGGCTCCCCTAGCTCCAAAAAGGCTATTTTCATACCCTTCGGCCACCGCGCATGCGCAGAATGCCGATATTTCAACCCCACACCCAGTCCATTAGATGCCCCTTCACCTAAGCTTCACTTGATACCTCACTCGACCCCATCGGTCCACTAGGGGCTCCCCTAGCTCCAAAAAGGCTATTTTCATACCCTTGGGCCACCGCGCATGCGCAGAAGGCCGATATTTCAACCCCACACCCAGCCCATTAGATGCCCCCTCACCTAAGCTTCACTTTGATACCTCACTCGACCCCATCGGTACACTAGGGGCTCCCCTAGCTCCAAAAAGGCTATTTTCATACCCTTCGGTCACCGCGCATGCGCAGAATGCCGATATTTCAACCCCACACCTAGCCCATTAGATGCCCCTTCACCTAAGCTTCTTTGATACCTCACTCGACCCAATCGGACCATTTTATCTAGGGACTACTTTTTCTCCGCGGAAGCTTTTTCCCGAGACCGAATTACCGCCAAAACCACGGCCAAACCGCATCACCGCGGATGAATACATTTTTTTTTTTTTTTTTGCCGGAACTTTTTTTTTTTCTATGCACTCATTGTGGGAGGTGGGTACAAATGTGGGAGGTGGGTACAACCCACCTCCCACAAATGTGGGAGGTGGGTACAAATGTGGGAGGTGGGTACAACCCACCTCCCACACATCACGCATGCGCACACCCCCAATAACCCCCCAATGCCCATACACTTATGACGTCACACCAGGTTCTGCGCATGCGCAGTGGGGGGGTATTCTATCAATTTACGCTTTGTATACTACTTAGCCCGAGTCTATATATGATTATACAAGCTTCACTATAATGGGGAAATCCTTGTAAATCTACGTTTTAACGACAGTTTTATTTTTCTATCTGTGGATAGATCTCAATAAGATACATTTTAAGCTAAATGCACAAATTACCTGTAAAAAAAAAAATTCCTTTTATGGAGGTATTTGACCTATTGACCTCAAATTTAGTACCTGGCATATCATTAATTGCTGTATTCACTAATGGACACTACATCTCTATGGTACGCTTATAACATGTTTTGGGCCAAAATGACCTTGACTTTTAACCTCAATTTTGTTTTGCGACACATCACCTTCCCCTCATATCCACTCGCAAAAATTGCGATTTTCAATAATTTCAGATTTTAGGGCCACAGTGACCTTGACCTTTGATCTACTGATCACAGTGACCTTGACCTTTGATCTACTGACCACAGTGTTTTGTACCCGAAATCTGCGTGATCCCATAATTGAAGAAATAAATAACGAAATTCGAGAAAAGGAAAGAACGGAGAAATTGTATTCCGAAGAGCTTTGTCAGTTATAGCTGACGTAGCCCAAAAACATAAGGGAATACAATATCCCATGTGAAAAACATAAGGGAATACAATATCCCATGTGAAAAACATAAGGGAATACAATACCCCATGTGAAAAACATAAGGGAATACAATATCCCATGTGAAAAACATAAGGGAATACAATATCCCATGTGAAAAACATAAGGGAATACAATATCCCATGTGAAAAACTATACAACTTTCACCATACCAACCTGAATGTGTATAGGCATGTTCCAGGTGAGAGTTTCAGAAACAAAAGGTTATTATCGCACTATCCAATCATTTCAGTTTTCACTTTCTTTGTAACGCACAGATACATGAACTGGATAGATGAACCCGTGTGGGATTCGAACCCCCGATGCCGAGAGTACGGCACCAAATCAGTTTGTACGTTTGTAAGCTCCTTAAATAATAATCCACTTCACTGAGGGTATATGTTTTGCTTGAAGATTCCCAAACCTCTCATTCAATTTCTAAATGAAAATACATGTAGATAAAATGTTGTGAAGAAAGGTTTCTTCAAATATTCACATAAACCAATCAGGGATCTAATATACTGGAAAATAATCTGGTGTGAGTAGTGTTTACAATAATGCATGTACATGGAAAGCCTGCTTGTACCAGATCATCCCGTCAATCGATCCAGTCATGTAGCTTTAGAAGTCAATTGCCACATCCTAAAAATCATTTGGAGACACGTTTCCTTGTAGAAAAAAATTAAGCGTATATGTTTTGACGGTTTGTATACAAGAGTTACTGTGTCCTGTATGTGTGGGATTGGTTTGCCCGGAAGCAATCTCCTTAACTTCGTTACATGTCGCCTCTCATCAGACTAGTTTGACTCAATGCTAAACACATGCCCGACTGTATTGAAAACACAGCAGTAAATATCTCTTACTGCTTCAGATGTAACGTGTATATATATATAACAGAGCTCTATCCTTGTGCGAATACATGTTTACTTGTTATTTTGAGTCTAAATTAAAAGAGTGATGAATTCACTTACTGCGAAACTACAGAAAAGAAAATTCCAGGACTATTTGTACCTGTATATATCCTCATCAGATATGAACACGAGGCCCAGAACTTGACACGTGCGAACTCCCTCTGTGATAGTGGTGTAAGAAAAATGGATATTTAATTGCAGTCTCTTAGATGTCTGCTTTGATAGTTAAAGAAATGTCTATGAAAAGAAAGTTCACGATCGTTTTCATAACAAGTACCCAGATGAGCTACCACACCGTTACCCAGTTATTAACATAACACAGCCACAAAAAATGGAGCGTATTCATATCTCTGTTGCAGGGCTATAATATTTTTTGCAAATGTAATTATTCCCGTAGTTCCTTTCACTCCTGTTGGACATTGACATCCAGTATGATATTAAAGTGTAACTGTGGTACTTTTGCAAGATTTTGTCATATTAAAGAAAAGCTTCCAAATTATATAGGATTTATATCCGGTTTATTGTTTTCAAGCCCGGCGCACACTGAAGCTATCTGCTTAGCCAAATTTCATTCGTGCACGATGGCGTAAGCAGATGTGTGGGCAACCTTATCAGAAAGTTTTTGGTCAATCGTGCATTGAAGGCAAATATCCAACGAGTTTGATAAATTTGGACAGGCGTGGAAGAAATCTTGCAATGTGCACGGAACGAAAGCTCCGGCCAGGTAAATGAGTTGTAATTATCTTTCTTCAATACCATTCCGTTAATTTGAGGTTGGGTATAGATTTGCTCCGAAAAATATCTGAGCTTTTGGCCCAAGAAGGACTGAGGATAATAATCAAATTTGCATCATTTGTTCTATTTATTTTGTCTATTTATTAGAGTGGCGTTCCTTTTCAATAGAACCTATTATTTGCATTTCGGCACAAGTGCAAAAAAAAAAAAAAAAAATTATAATAATAAAAACCTAAAAAATCTACATAAAACTGTTCGAGGACTACAAAATTGTGAGATTAGATTCAGGAGGTTCATCTAAATTCACCTATTTTTATCTCATCCAAAAGGAGGTTTAACATGAGGGGGTATACGCATGTGATCATCTGGGTACGGGAACATGACAACAGACCAAGTATGGCTGGTGAATGTCAGACAGGAAACCGCCTGGTATCTAACCCAAATCATATTTGCTCTTATTCAATCACTACAAAGAGGCAGATAGATATCTGCACGATCTTCATGAGCATCTCTTCGATATCGTGTACGCATTATGTTTGTAAGCACCATGTCGTGACCAATATATCACACCATATCGTGACCGATTTATCACGCTGTCAATTACAACAATCGTTAGGAAGATAGCTCTGGTCAGGTAAATGATACAGTTATTTTCTACGTCAGAAACACCTTTATAATCCGCTTGTAACGAAGTCCTGTCTAATTCAGTGCATCCAATCCAATCGTAAGACACCAAGGCCATTCTCTGGTCAGGTCTACGGTTACACACCCTGCTGTAAGTCACGTACACTCACTACACACTAGATACTGTAGCCGGATCTCATTAAGCGCGTAATCTCTTTGATTTACAATCATATGATTTCCTCGCTGGTCAGCTAAATTCTGATTGGTTGTATCCTTGCCAGGCATACATGTGTACGTCACGTCAGCCATTTTAGTCGCGAAAACGGCTTGAACAGTATCATCTAAAGTGGTCCCAGTTTAGGCACAACAGTAATCGATCACATATTAATTATCGAATGCATATTTGTTACGTTTTCGTCGTAATCAAAAGCCCACATTCATTTACATTAGCGGTAAATTAAAAATCGTAGTGTTTGGTTGAATGAACTCTTCGGCGGGTCAGAGGTGAACATTTGTACAGTTGGCGTCTACAGTCCCGTTTTATAACGGGCATCCGGTTTGTTTTACATCGCATCGCACCACAGGGACAAGTATCAACTGGATTGCATATACATACCCATCTCACACCTCAAAGAGATATCTATCTGCATTGCACCATCTCTTTATCGCACCATTGCAATGCACCATCGATTCCACTCTGCACCAACACTCCATCGAATTGCACCATCGCGTATCGATTTGCATCTTCGATTTCATCGGATTGCACCATCGGTTATACCATCGCTCCGTCGCATTGCATCATTCGAGTTACATTAGTGAAGCACTAATGTAGGATACATTAACTAGACTAATGTCTTGTACTATGATGTAGGATATAGTGACTCGACCCGCACTGGTAGGGATCCATATTGGCAGCCATGTTGAAACTCCTTTCGGGCATTCGGGGTTAAGGGGTCCCCCAGAATACATTGCATTGGACAAGATCCGGTCAAGTTCACAATACGAGAAAAATGTGAATACTATTGTTGTTGCTTCGCCCACATATATCTTAAGAAAATATATTCCATGCAGTATGCGAGCACATGAAATTAGTAACGAACGCCGATTTCTCGGGAAAGGACGCGACTGCGAGAGTGTTGAAAATTGGGGTCTTCATAAACCCACAACCGGAACCTATCCAGCGAGAGCGGAACGGCATTTGTAACCACTGTTAGGCCGAAACTCCGAACAGCGTATATCAGCTGTAGAACTTCCGTTGCTATAGGGGTCGAATTTACATGAAAACGCAAGAGATACACCACAAATTAGACGAGATTTTCTTTTTGGGGAACGGGGAGCAGAATCAAGGAAATATTTGGATTCACATTTTATCTCCTGATAAAGGAGAAATATAACGAGAACTATGTGAGCGGACAAACATCCAAAGCATGTACCGTGTCACACGTCCGGCAGATCACGGTTTACAGCCGAGAACTGTAAAATCCATACACCATTAAATGACTTCGAAAAATTAGCTGAGTAGTCGCTAATGTCCCGTCAACTTTATATTCACCTTACGTCACGACCCAGGAAACTATTACTATCCACCCATCAGCCATAGCTGACGGTCGGCAAATAAATTAATGTCTTCAGCTATCATCAGTGTCACCCAAGCGCATGTATTCGTATACCTTATTAAGTTCATTGGGTTGCTTATATACCAAGAACGATAACCGCAGCTTTATCAGTGGTTTAACAATTTTGCGTACAGTTCAACGACGACTGTGTTAATAATTAGAAAAAGTTGACTACTTGTAGTAATCGTTTTATCTACCCACTCTAGATATTTGACAAATTGGTAATAAGAAGACAAGTAACACATTATAACTATGATTATTAATGAATATTAAATGGTACCGAATCATAGACCATGCATCAAAACTTTACGTTTTAGGAGTATTATCTTTTTAAGGAAAGTAACTCTGGCATTTCTTCAGAGGTCGAAATTATGTATTTTAGCGTTTACATTTACCTGTATATCAGGAAAATATCATATACACGGACAATGACTAACAGTGATTATTTGGTTTATTTTGTACACTGTGCAACATTGTACGTGGTGCAGTTAGTAACGTGCTGACTGTAATGTTGTTTCTGCTACGGTACTCAATGCACTGGTTAAAAATCCCTATTGTGACATTTTTTTCCAAATATAATATATTCTTACTTTTCTTCATATCGATGTGTGAAAATATACATCATATTTCATGTGATTTATGTTAAATTTGCTGTATATGAACGACATTACAATAGTTCAATTGGTATTCCGTGTGGTCCCCAATAATACCTTGCGGGCTAGACAAGATCCAGTGGGTTTATTTAGTTCAGAAGACGACAAAAAAATGCTATTTCGCGATATAACAGCTTTGAAAATATACTTTATTGAGTATGCGAGCAAAAACAAAAAAGTGGTAACGAACGCGGAGAAAGTTTCACTCAACCTGTCCCCATCGAGGGCGAAGTGACAATTGTAATGTCCCGATCTCGAATGGATTTACGTCTAAATTACCGAACCGTCGTCGAACAGAAGTGAAAATTAAGGTGATCTGATGTCGATCCGAAGCTAGCCCGGGCCTGTAAATTATTATACGCAATAAATGTACAAGAGAGAAAAACGCTTAGTAGTGTGTTAAATTTGTATTTTGTTTATGGAGAAGAAGATGTTATTAAATTTATGAAATTAAACTAATGGTTTGAAACGTTCCCTATATCAAAATATGGATTTTCAGTATATTCGGGATCGCTGGGCCTCCAACACAACTTTGTCATACCTTCGTTACTGACTCTCAGTTAACAGACCTGCTAGCATATTTGCCAACAGTGATCAAGTTTAAGATTCTAGATAACAGGTCATAGTTCTGTCCACATGTTTTTTGCAACTTTGAATAAAGACGGTTTGAAAGGTGATCATAAAAAAGGGTGATAGTTATCATCTTTTATTCTGGCTGTGTGTATAGAGTTCTCGTTCAAAACTGGAGACTGTGAATACGAAAAACTTAGTTTACAAACGGTAACGTCTTTAAACAAAAAGTAACGTTTTTCACAAAACTTGACTCTTGTTTACAAGTCCACTGCATCGGTCCGGAGCTTGTTACAACTAACTAGTAACAAATCTGCTTGTTACATCTATTTTGTAATAAAACGCAAAAACTTATTAATAAATACTACCGCTTTTTACCCGCTCACAAAAGCGATTATCATCGTTAACGGGCTATTGTATTTTGTATTGAAAAAAGTCTGTTAGATCGATATTGCGACGGTATGTAACTTGTCAATGCAAGGTTTACAGGTCACAATATATTACACACTATATTCTATAGAATCGATATGACAGGAAGGCGCTAAAATCCGCTCAGCCTTCGACAAGAGCTTGCGGGATTGCCCTAAACCAAACATCTGAAACAATCTTTATACTGTTAGCGATTAGAGATACGTTTTACAGGTACATTAACCTCGGCAGATCAGCTTAATATCACAAACTGAATTTTCTTCCGGCCCTTCGGAACAATTTATTCTCCTTGCTGACTATTGTATGAGACACAATCAGTTCATCCGTAACACCACCAACATTGATAATTGATTTCTTAATGTACACCATCATCATCACGGCGTCTTTTACACAAACATGTTGGTGTTTGACTCCCCCCGGCAAGGGTGGGGACAATGTGTTAGTTGCATCTCAACGCACGATTTGCTATTGCACGATATTAGCATGCCAAGAGGGGCCAACGCCTCGTCGCATCCACTAATCTTCACAAATCATTCGTGACCGCTCGGTCCATTCCGTCGAAATCATCTGATCTCGCGCATTAATGGTGTAGGGATTTTACAGCTCTAAACCGTGTTCCGCCGGACGTGTGGCACAGCACACATTGAAGAATCACATGGATGCCAATATTCCTACCAGTGCTGGTCGAGTCATCATGTAGGAAATACATCCCATAGCATGTGTTGTACCATGGTTCACACCGGAGAGGTGCAAAATCCCTACACCATTAATGGGCGAGGTACTATGACTTCGACGGAATAGGCCGAGCAGTCGCGAATGGTACGAAACCGTACCGAGTGTTGACGGGACAGACCGAACGGAAATCAACGACGCAATATCTCCGAGAAGTTTCGAATGAATTGCAAAGTGCCTGAAGGCAGGATTGTCATGTGAGATGGAGGTTGTAGAAGTCCTGCACAACTACTGTCAAACAACTAATATGACGTACCAGATATCGAAGACATGATCTATTCAGATTTGGTTGTCCAGTCTTTCTTGTATTTATGTTCGTTCGAGGAACCCGCACGCCCGTGAGTTAGGAAAGGTTGAGATGAGGGTGCCTATCGGTCATGAGACATGCAATTTGGTTAATTAGGATAAAATTGTCGAAGAAATGCAAAATGCCGATGATTCTTCAGTCTCGAAGCTAACAATATTAGATAAGACATATTCTGCAAAACGCAAAAAAAAAAATATAATAATAATAATATAAAAAATGACGACCATATACTCTTGAAATAAACATAGTTACATCATTATGTTCGAAGTCCCACAATTATTGTCAATTATCACCCGTACAAGTACGAAACAAGAGTACTTGTTCGGAAACCACCGTTCAATGACCCTATAATATATATTATATTTATATATCTGACGTTGTTTGTATCAGTTTGACAATTACATATTTTCATCCTCTAGGCTATAATTTCAGAACAGCCAAATGAAGAACAATGCTGCTGAAGATATTACAAAATTCACTTGTACAGCCACAAGGATTGTTAAAGTGCTCTTTTATATTCTGCTTTGAAATACATCCAATTGCTATCGGAATTCATTTTAATGCAGTGAATTTTCGTAAGCGATATTATTATATGTGGTTTGGTCGCGATACAGAGACAATCATGAGCTTCAAATATAAACTAGAAATATCATGATATTGGGTTTCTGTATTATTATAGGGATTCTGTATACGTATTAATAGATATGTATTGTGTTCGGTAGGATAACGTTAAGCCCATAAGGTGAATGTCCTCTCAGACTAGGATGGATAAACGGCAGACTCACAAATCTATACAACCCTGTATGACCAATGTCAGTGCAAATCTACGTACAATACTAAGGACACAAGGGCACTATGTTAAAAAAATTATAAGGTAAATGCTAATGACACAGACAAGCTAATGTTCAACAACAATAGGCATTTATAACACAAATCGATGATTATTTTTTGTCCCCAAAGGGCTCATGCCGCCCTTTCTGGAAATATAAGAAATTCTCTAAATTTGTCGTCAAATTTGAGGAAACCACACGAAATGGTGTAGCTTGACCTGTCTGTTTCAAAGTGCTATGCCGACAATGGTCCAATATACACTCTTGTATATCTGTCAACAAGTAAAACTTCCAAATCATCAGGTACCTATAGGGCGTACTCTGATGACAGGTTCATGATCAGATAGGGCGTATTCTGATGACAGGTTCATCATCAGGTACCTATAGGGCATACTCTGATGACAGGTTCATCATCAGATAGAGCGTACTCTAGGCATATGTTCATCATCAGGTACCTATAGGGCATACTCTGATGACAGGTTCATCATCAGATAGAGCGTACTCTAGGCAGATGTTCATCATCAGGTACCTATAGGGCATACTCTGATGAGAGGTTCATCATCAGATAGGGGGTACTCTGATGACAGGTCCATCATCAGGTACCTATAGGGCATACTCTGATGACAGCTTCATCATCAGATAGAGCATACTCTGATGACAGAATCATCATCAGGCACCTATAGGGCATACTCTGATGACAGGTTCATCATCAGATAGGGCATACTCTGATGACAGGCTCATCTTCAGATAGAGCGTACTCTAGTGAGACGTTCATCATCAGGTACCTATAGGGCGTACTCTGGTGAGAGGTTCATCATCAGGTACCTATAGAGCATACTCTGATGACAGGTTCATCATCAGATAGGGCGCACTCTGATGACAGGTTCATCATCAGGTACGTATAGGGCATACTCTGATGACGGGTTCATTATCAGATAGGGCGTACTCTGATGACAGAATCATCATCAGGTGCCTATAGGGCATACTCTGATGACAGGTTCATCATCAGATAGAGTGTACTCTAGTGAGATGTTCATCATCAGGTACCTATAAGGCATACTCTGATGACAGGTTCATCATCAGATAGGGCGTACTCTGATGACGTACTTTGCTGGAACCGATGGTTTATCTATGTCACTTCTTACGCCTGTACTCGATTTTGTTACTCTCCCGTTGTGCTCAATTGTAAATCTCTCCTTTGTAACAGGTGTCGTGCCATCCTCAATGAAAATTGCTAAAGTTACTCCCGTTTTTAAATCTGTGAGACTCTAGTGAGACGTTCATCATCAGGTACCTATAGGGCGTACTCTGGTGAGAGGTTCATCATCAGGTACCTATAGAGCATACTCTGATGACAGGTTCATCATCAGATAGGGGATACTCTGATGACAGGTCCATCATCAGGTACCTATAGGGCATACTCTGATGACAGCTTCATCATCAGATAGAGCATACTCTGATGACAGAATCATCATCAGGCACCTATAGGGCATACTCTGATGACAGGTTCATCATCAGATAGGGCATACTCTGATGACAGGCTCATCTTCAGATAGAGCGTACTCTAGTGAGACGTTCATCATCAGGTACCTATAGGGCGTACTCTGGTGAGAGGTTCATCATCAGGTACCTATAGAGCATACTCTGATGACAGGTTCATCATCAGATAGGGCGCACTCTGATGACAGGTTCATCATCAGGTACGTATAGGGCATACTCTGATGACGGGTTCATTATCAGATAGGGCGTACTCTGATGACAGAATCATCATCAGGTGCCTATAGGGCACACTCTGATGACAGGTTCATCATCAGATAGAGTGTACTTTAGTGAGATGTTCATCATCAGTGCCCTGTGGAATGCATACTTCCACACAAATCCATACCACTCGGACAGGCGTATCTGATGACGTGATCCTTGCAAGGTGCCGGATGTATTTATCTAGCAAGCCACTTCTCTGGGCCTGTACGCTGATTCTTTTTTGTTACTCTCCCGTTGTGCTCAATTGTAAATCTCTCCTTTGTAACAGGTGTCGTGCCATCCTCAATGAAAATTGCTAAAGTTACTCCTGTTTTTAAATCTGGAGACCCTAGTCTGGTAGAAAATTATAGGCCGATATCGGTTCTTCCATGTTTCAGCAAAGTTCTCGAAAAGTTAGCAGCAAAACGTATCAATGAATTTTTATGTACACACGCAATTCTTTGCTCAAACCAATTTGGATTCCGATCCAATCACTCTACTTTCCTAGCTGTTTTGTCTCTCTATGAATCACTGGTCTCCGCCAAGGAATCCAAACAGTAGAGTATTGTTTCTTTTCTCGATCTTTCTAAGGCCTTTGACACTGTCAACCACGACATTCTTCTTCATAAGCTTCATCATTATGGATTCCAGGGCGTGAGTAACCACTGGCTCATGAGCTACTTATCTGAACGCTACCAGTCGGTCAACTTCAATGGCACGGCATCTGATTTGAACCTAGTTACCTGTGGTGTTCCACAGGGATCCGTCCTTGGTCCTATATTATTTCTGATTTACATCAACGATCTCAATGTGGTTTCTCAACTTCTTAAAATTATTATGTTTGCTGATGACACCAGTGCTGTATATTCCCATGCAGATCCGACTACCCTATTTCAAACTATGTCAAACGAACTCTACTTAATGTACAATTGGTTTTCTTGTAATATGCTATCCTTAAATATAACGAAAACTAGATTTATGTTAATAAAACCAAATAGTAGGGCTCATATGTCATTTCTTCCGCAATTATATATTATGGGCCAGGAAATTGAACAGGTTAAATATTTTAAGTTCCTTGGCATTTACTTCAATGAAAAACTAAACTGGTCCACTCATATTAACGAAGTATGTAAAAAAATATCCAGAAATATAGGAGTAATCCATGTTATTAAAAACTGTCTTAACATGAAAACTTTACGTATCTTGTACCAGTCTTTAATCTATCCATATCTACAATATTGTAACCTGATATGGGGAAATACGTATCACAGTCACCTTTTGCCGTTAATTAGACTGCAAAAAGAGCAATAAGAGTTATTTCTTTAAGCAACAAATATGATCATACAGCTCCTTTGTTTGCAAAACTGAAACTGCTGACCCTAAACGACATTAATTCTGACCTTACTCTACGCCTTGTCCACAAATTTCTCTACCACCCTTTCCTTTTACCGTTTGAATTCCGATCCTACTTCACGAGATTGAAAGAAATACACCAATACCACACTCGTGGCCATGATCTTGACCTATATAGACCCTTTTATCGTACTGACCTTAGTCTGTACACTCCTAAAATAAAGGGGCCAAACGAATGGAATAAATTACCCTCGGAACTGAAACAATGCAAATCTATTTCTCAACCATATTTATTGCAAAATACCGCTAATTAATATATTTTATTTGCAAAGCTGAGCAATTGCATCATACCTGTTGATTATTCACCCGAAATATAAACTTTGTGCTCTTTTATTCCATACCTCCACTATCATGTTAGACATTCTTTAATAGAAGCTGTCTTTTCTTTTATTATATCTTGATTTTGTAATTAATCAGGGATAATTCAAACCCTTCGGGGTTTATCTCCCGCCAATCTATATGTTCTCTAATCTGTATATATTACTGTACTTGTATTCCCTTTCTGTATATGACTGTTTAATTTGATTTCTTTTGATTGGTGAATAAACAAACAAACAAACAAACAAACAAATGACAGGCTCATCATCAGGTACCTATATGGCATACTCTGATGAGAGGTTCATCATCAGGTATCTATAGGGCATACTCTGATGAGAGGTTCATCATCAGATAGGGCGTACTCCAGTGAGATGTTCATCATCAGGTATCTATAGAGCATACTCTGATGACAGGTTCATCATCAGATCGGGCGTACTCTGATGACAGGTTCATCATCAGCTACCTATAGGACAGACACATGACACGAACTGCATCAAATCACTGGAGTAAATTCCCATATGAGAAGTTCTTGACATTTTTATATCCTATTTAAATCAACATGTCAATATTCTTCAGGGGTCGTGAAGAAATAAGTTTATTGTGTTCCACAATGGATGGCCATGACTTCAAAATGACAAAAAAAATGCAGATTCTACACATCCGATACACAGCTGCTAAATTCTCATATGCATCGAAAAATAGGCTAATACGTATGTTTTCGAGATATATATACGAATTGAAGTCACTGCAATTTCTAAATTAATAATGTACATTAAACTAGTGGTGATAGCCATCACCAGACAGTGAGTAATGAGTTAGAGCTATCTCCATATTCCATCATCACCATTAATTGTTGATAGCCATTACCATGTATTGGTGTGAGGAGGGGATGGGGGATTTGGCTTAATGCCACACTCAAGGTTGTTTCACTCATATGGTGACGGTCAGTTTGGTTGGTGGAGGTGTGAGGACCAGTTGGTGAAAGGTCAGGTGGTGGGCTGGCGAGGAGGCCTGATCTCACACCAATAAAGGGTGATGACCATTCCCTCCATTTTATTGGTGATGATCATTTCCCCTCACCAATAATGGTGATGAACTTATCTCCTCACCCTTTGTTATCATCATTTAATAGTGATGGGCCATCGGCAAGGTGTCATGGCGGCAAGCATGACAGGTATACCAAATCTTCAATCACGAATTACTGGAATTGTTTAGCAACCACCTCACTGGGGCATGATAATACCCCAGCCACCAGGGCATAATAATACCCCAGCCACCAGGGCATAATAATACCCCAGCCACCAGGGCATAATAATACCCCAGCCACCAGGGCATAATAATACCCCAGCCACCAGGGCATTATAATACCCCAGTCACCAGGGCATAATAATACCCCAGTCACCAGGGCATAATAATACCCCAGCCACCACTGCATAATAATACCCCAGCTACCAGGGCATAATAATACCTCAGCCACCAGGGCATAATAATACCCCAGCCACCACTGCATAATAATACCCCAGCCACCAGGGCATAATAATACCCAGCCACCAGGGCATAATAATACCCCAGCCACCAGGGCATAATAATACCCCAGCCACCAGGGCATAATAATACCCCAGCCACCAGGGCATAATACAATACCCCAGCCACCAGGCATAATAATGTCTCAGCCACCAGGGCATAATAATACCCCAGCCACCAGGGCATAATAATACCCCAGCCACCAGGGCATAATAATACCCCAGCCACCAGGGCATAATAATACCCCAGCCACCAGGGCATAATAATACCCCAGCCACCAGGGCATTATAATACCCCAGTCACCAGGGCATAATAATACCCCAGTCACCAGGGCATAATAATACCCCAGCCACCACTGCATAATAATACCCCAGCTACCAGGGCATAATAATACCTCAGCCACCAGGGCATAATAATACCCCAGCCACCAGGGCATAATAATACCCCAGCCACCAGGGCATAATAGTACCCCAGATACCAGGGCGTAATAGTACCCCAGCCACCAGGGCATAATAATACCCAGCCACCAGGGCATAATAATACCCCAGCCACCAGGGCATAATAATACCCCAGCCACCAGGGCATAATAATACCCAGCCACCAGGGCATAATAGTACCCCAGATACCAGGGCGTAATAGTACCCCAGCCACCAGGGCATAATAATATCTCAGCCACCAGTCAGATTTTGGGACACGATTCCCACCCGAGCAGCACACCACCGGAAGTGACACCATGTATAGTTAAAACGAGGTTTGTCGAGCATTCTGATTACCTTTCAATTCTGAATTATACCTCTGCTGACCTAGTGTGAAACACAATGATCCAGAGATTACTTTCTCTGTTTATATGATCGGAAGTAGTATATAGCGAGCATTTGAGTTCGCATTGACCTCAAAAATTTGCATAATTGAGGAGGAAATGAGGAGGTGACAGCCAATCAGAAGCGAGTAAAATTTGACCTCAGAAATTTGCATATGACGTCACAGCGACAGCCAATCAGAAGCGAGTATTCTGTCACATGGGGTCATGGTGGTGGTGGTGGGTGGTGGGTTTAAGATGGCGGCTGGTGGTGGTGGTGGGTGGTGGGTTTAAGATGGCGGCTGGTGGTGGTGGTGGGTGGTGGAATTAAGATGGCGGCTGGTGGTGGTGGTGGGTGGTGGGTTTAAGATGGCGGCTGGTGGTGGTGGTGGGTGGTGGGTTTAAGATGGCGGCTGGTGGTGGTGGTGGGTGGTGGGTTTAAGATGGCGGCTGGTGGTGGTGGTGGGTGGTGGGTTTAAGATGGCGGCCTGTCGGAGCAAACGAGGCGGTGGGGAGGTCACGGGGAGAAAAAACCCTCACATTACCCTCAAAAAAAACCCTAAGCCATATAATAATAATAAACATAATCTATAGGTGTTGTACCATGTTAATAGGATCAGTCTAGCATCTGTACCACCCTAGGGTCGAGCGTTTATTGTCCCGTGTATCTCCGCAAGAAAACAACAAACAAAATGGCGGCTCCAGGATG
>JAVTVY010041689.1:0-18740 GCA_036873755.1 Hanleya hanleyi | reverse complement strand
TACAACGTGCCCAAGTCCGAGATTGGTTAAGAAGACAAGACACCTATACCTTACATCGATCTGTCCGTCGCCATTTTCGACGGAACCGGGTCATCGTGGGAGGAATAGATGCCCAGTGGCAAGCGGATTTGGTGGATATGAGCGCCTTTGCCAAACACAACGATGAGAATCGGTATATCTTGACGCATCGATATCCTATCCAAGTATGCGTGGGTGGTACCCATCCGGACGAAAACGGGGGCAAATCTCATAGCGGCGTTCAAAGACATCTTCAAGACCGGGCGCAAACCTTTGTATTTGCAAACCGACGAAGGCACGGAATTCCTCAACAGACCGTTCCCAGCCTTTCTCAAGAAACAGAAGGTGTTTTTCTTCCATACGTACAACGAGACCAAGGCTTCCGTGGTGGAGAGGTTCAACAGGACATTCAAAGGCCGCATGTATAAATATTTCACCTATAAGAATACAAGGTGGTACATCGATGTTCTCCCGAAACTGGTGAGGGGTTACAATCGAGCCTATCACCGGAGTATAGAGAGAGCCCCCATTACCGTGACTCAACGCAATGAAGCCCAAGTCCGGCGTGTCTTGTACCCCAGGCCATCGCAGCGAACGACGAAGGCGGTGTACAAGGTCGGGGACCCTGTACGGATCAGTAAAGTCAAGGGCAAGTTCGAGAAAAGTTACTTGCCCAACTGGAGCGACGAGCACTTCCTGATTAAACGGCGCCTACCCCGACAGCGGCGAGTCTATGAACTGGAAGATCTCCAAGGGGAAACGTTGCTGGGGACGTTTTACGACACGGAATTACAGCCTGTTGTAAAAACACAGAAAGATTACTACACGGTGGAGCAGATTTTGAAAACGGAACGTCGACGTGGCAAACTGTTTCATTTCGTAAAATGGCAAGGCTGGCCCAGTTCCTTCAATTCCTGGGTCGCGGCCAACCAGGTGAAACGACTATAAAACCAGACACCACTGCTGTCCTCCTTCATTCCACATCCGACCACAGTGCTATGGACCAACAGCAGCTGCCTCTGAAGACAGCGTCTCGCAAAACGCGCAAAGCGCAAGTGGTCTTTGGGGTGCTATTGCTAACCCTGCTGAGTGTGTTGTACGGAGGTGGGTTTTACGACGTAGCCTATGTCAGCACGTTACTTAACCAACTGAGAACACCAGGCACCAGCGAAACGGGTCTACAGAGAGCACCAGTCGTATCGAGCCCAGTCACCACCACCACCACCACCACACTCCGCGTACAAGCCACGTCGAGCTCTACACCTACACCAAGTACACCTACTACGTCTCAAGACCCACCGGATTTCATCCCTCACAGTGAACCGACCACCCACGTTGTACCCACCCCCAGCACCATCTCTGAACGTGAACAGACAGCGACGACCGACGTTGTACCCACCACCACTCCAGTTCACTCGTACGAAATTTACAAGAGCGTGTTACCACGACAACGGATACACCTCAAACCATGGACCCTCGGTGGCAGCATCCCTTCACTTGCGTCATCGCAGGACCGACGGGCTCCGGCAAAACGCACTTCGTCAGGAAGCTCCTTCAACACGCCGACAGCATGATCACCCACCCATTGCCCGAGTCGTGTGGTGTTACGGAGAATGGCAGGCAGCGTATGCAGCAATGCCCCACATCACGTTCGTGGAAGGCCTACCCAACCTGGCCGATTTGGAACCCGACACCTTGGTGGTTGTGGATGATCTCATGGCGGAGACGGATGCACGGGTGACCCAACTCTTTACAAAAGGCAGCCATCATCGACGGCTCAGCATCATCTACATTGTGCAGAATCTGTTCAGTAAAAACAAAGAACATCGGAATATCAGCTTAAATGCCCACTACCTGGTGGTCTTAAAAAACCCGAGAGATACCACTCAACTGCTGCACCTGGCGAGACAGATGTTTCCCGGCCGCACACCGTTTGCGTTGGAAGCCTTCAAAGATGCCACAACCCCTCAGCACGGGTATATGCTCTTCGACCTCAAGCAAGCCACTCCGGACCACCTTCGACTACGGACCGACATCTTTCCCGGAGAGACCCACCACGTGTACATGCAAAAATAATGTAAACACATCCACAGTGGCGCCTCCAGCTGGGGTCTGTGTGTTTGATAATGGGGAATAATAAAAAGAATGAATACCACAGCAGGGTTGACTTTGTCTGTGAGGTGGATAAAAAGGGCAGCGTTGTGGGTTCTAGCATCAGTTGTACAGGATGTCTGCGCGAGTACGGAAGCACGCTCCCACGCTCCGTGTATTGAAGACGGCCCCACCCGAGTTAGTCCGAACCATTGTACGCGGTGTGGACCCTGACCTTGTACGCTGTCTGTGCGAGATCGGGTACAACCTGTTCAAAGGCAACGTACCACTGACTCCGGCTCAGAAGACCAAGTTGGCCAAGCATAAGACAGGTCTCCGAACCCTAGTCCACAAGCGGGTCCCTCAAACACAAAAGAAAAAAGGTGTTACAGAAAGGCGGCTTTCTCGGGGCCATCTTAGCACCGTTGGCCGCTTCCGTGTTGGGTCCAGTATTGGGTGGACTCTTCGGCCGACAATGAACCACACGAAAAAAATGGTCCTCGTCGAACCACGGTTCCTGAAAACCTCCAATCACCCTACCCTGTCCCACCTACGGTGAAGACCATAAACAGCCTCGATGGAGAGATGCAACAGATCTTACAGAGACCGGGGTTAAGCGACAGTGAGAAAGTACAACGGTACAATGAGACGCTTCAACGGTACATGACGTTCATGGACCAATACAAACCCTGTCTACCCCAGCAACAGCGCCACCACCACCACCACCACCACCACCACCACCACCACCACGTGACAGACCGCTGACCTCAGCACCGCTCCAACAGCCGGGTGAGGTAGCCCCCACAGCCCCACAGTAGGTGGAAGACGAAGTGCTGAAGAGTGTACCTGCCTCGTTCAAGAAACAATCTGGCCTGGTATTACAACGGATGAAACAGAATCCTAACATGACTTGGAATGATAAAGGCGAACTCCTGGTACAGAATCAGGTGGTCCCCGGCACCCACATGACGGATTTAGTGAATGATCTGATGCGTCAACGCAGATCGCACACCGATCCTCGAGGGTGGGAGGTCTTCGCTCAAGGCTTGAAAGACATGCATGTACCACAGGAATTGGTGGGGAACCCCCACCGCTGGGCCTTTATGCAGCAAACCCAGCAATCACCGAGTGGCCCACTACCTTCTTGGGAAGCCGAATGGGAACCGGAGTCACCCCCAAAACACCACCACAACGGGCACTTTCTTTCGCGCCTATAAAAAAACACCCTTGATCAAGACACCCCACATCTCCAGAGCCGTGACACGTAGCAAGTCAACGCGACGAACACGACGCCGGACACAAACGCCCAAGGCCTGGAAGACCTATTAAAACCAACAGCAGCAGCAGGACAGCTCAGTCGCCATGTTTTACCTGACCCTACCCAGTAACAGTTCGCTGGATGTGTTTCCTGACAACACCGTGGCCAAGTACGTGACCCAGTGACCGCAACCGTTACATTTACCTGGACGCTGGGAATGTGCCCTCGTGGATGTCCAATACCCTTACTCGTGGTACAACGTGCGAGCCAATGAAGTGTGGTACGAGGTGACCTACGAAGGCAAAAACACCCGACTCACCCTGCCCGAAGGCCAATACGATACCCCCAAAGAGTTCATGGGTGGGCTGTCAAGACTGATGCATGATAAGGCGCTACGGGGGGTGACGGATAGTGCAGCACGCCTGATAGCCTTGCGCTTCAAGAAAAACGTGTTCTTCGATGTCAACGTACACAACGACAAGGCACAGCTTACCCTCACCGATACCGTGAATGTGAAACTCAGTCCTACACTACAGCAAATGCTGGGTTTCGATCTACAGACGTTCGCTGGTCCCAACCAACACCATGGCGAGATGCCGATGGATATGAAGTCGGGTATGTACGGACTCTACGTCTACTCGGACGTGGTGGACAACCACATCGTGGGCGATATCAACACACCTCTGTTACGGGTGGTCCCCATTAAAAAGACGTATGGCGATCAAGTCACCCACAGTTTCACCCATATCATGTACCTGCCCGTACGACATACCGATATCAACACGATCACGGTGGATATAAGAGATGACACGGGACGACCGGTGGCATTCGAACGAGGAAAAGTGGTGCTGACACTTCATTTTCGACAAGCACGTGCTCCCCACTTTGCATAATGAAAGTACCTTACGAGTGCGATGCACGCAGCTATGCCGACTATTATGCCCAACAGGCCGGGGGTGGCTTTCCGGTCTTTAGCGGTGCACGCATGCAACGAGGACATGGACTGGGGAACATACTCGGCAGCATTGTGAAAACGTTCCTGCCCTTGGTGACGCGTGGGGTGAAAGCAATGGGCAAACAAGCGGTACGCAGTGGACTGCAAGTGGCCGGTGATGTCTTGGGGGGTACGGCACCCAAAGAATCCTTGAAACGGCGGGCCAAAGAAGCGGGAGGCGTCTTGGTGGCCAAAGCACAACGCACCGTAGGGAATAAAAGAGCTGCCCCACGGAGACCACGCACCAGTCGACGACCGATCCCGCGACGACGCACATCCAAGAAGACCCGGGATATCTTTTCTTAAAACATGTCCTTAATCCACGCCGAGTCCTGCCCCTCCACCAACAGTGAATTTGATTTGTGGACCGTGCCGCCCACACAAACCAGTGTCGAACAAGGATTATGGGTGGAGCATCTCCCGCTCTCCAGCATCAACGAAACCGGGCCCATCGAGTTCACCATCAGTAATGCGGATACGGCCTATGTGGATTTAGCCCATACCTACTTGTATGTGAAAGCCAAGGTGGTCAATGGAGCTGGCACCAGAATCGCTGACCAAGCAACGGTGGGCCCGACGAATCTCTGGCTGCACTCGATGTTTCAGCAGGTGGATATTTTTCTCAGCGACAAACTCATCAGTGATTCCACCAACACGTACCCCTATCGAGCCTACATCGAGACACTGTTGTCGTATGGCCGAGAGGCTAAAAAATCTCAGCTGACAACCGCTTTATTCTACAGGGACACGGCCGAGCACATGGACACGGTGGACAATGGGGGATATACCAAACGGAAGGCTTTCACTGCGAACAGTGCCTCGGTGGATATGATGGGTCGACTGCATGCAGACATGTTCATGCAAGACCGGTACCTCTTGAACAAGATCCCCATCAAAATCCGACTGATACGGGCGCCTCCGACCTTCGCCTTGATGGCCACTAACGTAGAGGGGCATGCAGCGGACTATAAGATTGTCATCCAAGACGCAGTCCTATATGTCCGAAAAGTGAAACCGAATCCAGCCGTTCAATTGGGACACATGCAAGCCTTGGAAACAAAACCAGCCCAGTACCCTATCCGACGTGTGCAAACCAAAGTGTTCTCTGTGCCTGCTGGAAATATGGGCGCCAACAAAGAAAACCTGTTCCTGGGGGAACTACCCAAGCGATTGATCCTGGCCTGTGTGGAAAATACCAGTTTCAGCGGAGCCTACCCAGAGAATCCGTTTGACTTTAAACATTTCGGCATCAATTTTGTGGCCCTGCATGTGGATGGACAACAGGTGCCAGCCACGGCCTTAACCCCGAACTTTGGGCGGAGGAATTTCATTCGAGCCTATCAGAGCCTGTTTACAGCCACCGGTCAAATCAACCAGGACGAAGGGAATATGATCAGTCGGGAGGACTACGCGAACGGATACACGTTGTTCTGTTTCGATCTGACCCCCACCTTAGAGAACGACCATCAGCTGGCCCTGACCAAGCAAGGCAATTTACGGTTGGAAATCCACTTTGCACGAGCCCTGGCGACCACCGTCAATGTGATCTGCTACGCCGAGTTTGACAACATCATTCAAGTGGACAAAGCGCGCAACGTCCTGTGTGACTTCTCCACCTAACATGGATACAGAGCAGATAACCACCGTGCTGGAGAATGACCCAGAGACACGTAGGGTCTTTCAAGGGGTGTTCGCCCGAGATGTGTTTCCATTAGACCGTATGTATCCGGCTGCTTACGTTCTCAACACGGACCCGATGGATCGACCCGGTGAACACTGGGTGGCCGTGTACTTGACAGAAGAGCAGGGGGAATACTTTGACCCGTACGGTCTGCCACCCCTCCATCCCGATTTAACAGACTTCATGGATCAAGGCACAGAGACGTGGTGTTGGAACAGTCAAACGTTGCAAAGCCTGACCAGTGGCGTGTGCGGACAATATTGCTTGTTTTACCTGTACCATCGATGCCAGGGAAGACCCTTATCTACTATCGTACAGATGTTTGACGAGTACCCCCAGGCCGAGGACCGCGATGTACTCGTCTATGACTGGGCCGCCCATCATTTCAATGTACAAGCCCCGTTCTGGGCTTAAGTTAATGACAAGCCCCTTGTTCTGGGCTTCAATGTACAAGCCCCTTGTTCTGGGCTTCAATGTACAAGCCCCTTGTTCTGGGCTTCAGTTAATGACAAGCCCCTTGTTCTGGGCTTGAGTTTTCACGTGGTTGTTCTCACGTTGTTGTTGTTCACACCAGGTCGTATACTAGTAGTCAACTGAAATACATGCGTAATATTTGCCTGTTATATCTTTCCAATATCAATGCACGTACCTGGTGAAGGTATCAGTAAGTTTCTCCTGGGCCGAGTTCGTTCGCAGTCGACTATTCAGATATGTGATTCTACAGACATAGGCCACGGCAGACGAAATGAAGGAAGGAAAATGTACCTTTGAGAAGCAGCGCCCTGCTTTATACAGAACGGATACCGTACACAGTTTTATACCATCCGCATAATATTAATACCCGGGTCAACACCCTCATTGTGCCCTGCCGTATACCGGACGGAAATTGAATACCAAGTAATTATATTTATAAATTTAAATCTCGTACTGCTCCCTGTGAATTTCTTTCGCACAATCATCTATAGGAGAAAAGTATTTCGATTTATTAGGATTATAAATAATCGATATATACTCACAAAAGATTTATGTTTAGCAGGGTATATTCTGTACCGTTACTATTACGGAGCGCTCTGTTCATTGTATGTACATCATAATTCGACTTTTACAGTTAATTCTGGCTTCTCTTGCTATAATATAGCTCACGGTAATGATTTAGGGTTTCGCTCTGCCACTTGCGAGACCAAAATTAAAAAAAGTATATTGAACATTTTCCTAAGTATTATAATGATATTTCCTAGGCTGAGATTATTTTGATGAAGAAATGTTCGGATGAAAGTTGCCTTCGAAATCTCATTATGCGTGACAACATTTGCACCTGATTGTGTGGAAACCACATTAATCTGTCCATTCACATTTTGTGTTGCACAATCACCGGGGTTGGCGGGGGCGGAGGGATCTCTATCGGTTAATAACCTCTAATCGCTTTATTTATCGCTTTAACTATTTTATTCTATAAATATTTATCGATTTTAAGTCAGCGAATGAGTGGACCAGTCATTATTTGGAGCCTGAATATCATAATGGCATATATCTCCTAGACAGAGAGGGGCTTTCTTGTGGAGCCATTAGCCTGTTTCACAGCGGACACAGTGAAGCGACTTAGGCGACGCGAAAAAAATCGCCTGCGAAATGGAGCAATGGTTGGTCCAGTTAGCTTGCACAACGCACGCGACGTGGCGAAGCTTGCACAGCGCACGCGACGCGGCGAAGCTCTCATATTCAATCTCAGCCTCCGCGGTGATTTCGATATTGATCAATCGCAGCACTGCTATGTTTGACTTCACAGGTCACAAGCAGAAGATTTTCTACCTCGACCTTGTCCCTTTTGTCGGGCCCACGTGATAATGCAGTTGCGTTTTCCGTTCGCATCTGCATTCTCAAAGAGAGCCGTGTCTACCCGCGGGAGACCAAAGCGACTCTCATGTAAACTGGTGACATTTTTGAATCTCCAATCTCAAAGCGAGGCAGCATGACATCATTCTCAAAGCGAGCCGTGTCTACCCGCGAACTACTTCCTGTATTAGATAACTCGCTTTCACGGCCAAGTATACATACCGACAATAATTTGTTCGCGATTGATATGCTCCGAAACGGAAAGAGTCATTTCCCAATTATATAGCCCACGTTATGTTTAGCAATTCGCTTTCTAACTCGGCGGAGTCAGCAGGTCAGTGACAAGCCAGATAATCATACGCCGCCTACTCACCCCCCAAATTTTGGGGGGATGGCTCCCATTTACGCGTGAGACTCTTTCTCGCAGTAGGGAGTCTCGCGAGACGAGAATGTCGCATCTGGTGTGAAAGTCCCCGAAACGGAGGAGCGGCATAAGTGAATTCGCCCGCGCCGCTTGTCGCATTCTTCGTGAAAAGGCTCATGGTTGCTTTTTAGTAGCCAGACGGCAACTTTTCCCATCTCTTACATATCTTTTCAACTAGTCAGCGTTGCTGTGAACAATAGTCGACTGAATAGCCTAGTGGCCTACATATTCGTCAAATCCTACACGATGTTGTAATTATAGCTTCCACTTCCGCGACCGGATCACACTGCTCACGACTGAATAGCCTACTGACCTCTATCCCCTAAATCACGGGGGATAGGGCCTTCATATTTGGCAAGTGTACAACAATAATCGACTTCGCAGTGTCAAATTTACGACAACAGCACCATGTTAAATGCACTGCATCTAGGAGAGGTAACGATTTCACTCCCGGTTCCGCTAGTTTAGCATGGGAGGCCCACCTTTGATCAATGATTTTACTAAATCTACTTGGTAAATTGTTATGAAACTCGAGAAATCAACGTGAAACGAACCAGGGAATGTATGATTTCTCCAGTTATGGCGTTGTCGAAAAGGCTCTGAACATGACGGAATCACGGTTTGGAAGGTACTTTAAAAGTTTGAAGCGTTACTGAGGATGCATTCTCTACAAACAGACTTTTTACGTCTTATCGCTTAGTTACTGCTGTCAAGTTTTATATAAAGTATAATATTCTCCGAAATATTGCAGATTTTCTCGTTATACAATCTTTGTAAATGACTGTGACGGAATCACAGTGAAAGTCCTTCATTTTGACTAATGTTGATTACCTAAATTTTTGGCTGCTCTGTTTCGATCTAAATATTCCGATATGCCATCTCTTACATACAAACGGTACCTAAGGATGATAGAGCTTTTTTCCTCGTGAGAAGTGTGATTGGGTCATCACAGGGGTTAAATCTAGTCCGTGACGGAATCACAAACAATCGTGACGGAATTAGTGGTGTGCGTTTTAAATCTTCTCGGTACAATAGCTTCATTAATTACACATTTTCTCCAAAAAATATTATAGGATGAATTTATCACTTCCAATTATAAAAATTGAGACTCTGAATTCTTACTTTGTCCAATATGTATACAGTTCTTGTCAAATGCATATATTTTCTGCAGATGGTTTTAAATAGTACACCTTTCAGTAAAATCAGAAGTTCATGAAACTATTTGATGGACTTCTGGTAAAATGCAATTTTTCCTCCTCGAATTTTTCAAGTTGAGCAGGTTTATAAATCATGGGGAAAATAATTCAAGCCTAAGCCCATCTTCTCTGTTATTGGCGTGTTCCCGGAGATTACAGGAAGCGAATAGAAAAACTAATATATGCTAATTAAGGCCTATTTGCTAAAAGGGCGTTTTTTGGTGACGGGCGCTTTTATGTGAAAATCATGTGAAGTAGATTTTTTTGGAGATTGAAGTGTTATTGAAAAATCTTTATAATGCGACGGAGTGATCAATCGGTCATAAAAGCGGTTTGCTGTTGTTGTCGTAGTAGTTCTGAGACCGTTCATTATTCACAGATTTCGAGTTATAAACGGCGCGTATTTCGTTGATTCGGAATTGACCCCTTTCTACAGCGGCATTATTTTACAATGCTGGTCAGTCAACAATTATCGCAAATCATTAGATATTTTGTTTGACCATTAATATGATTCTATCACTCAATAAATACTGAGATTGCCGCTTAAACCCACCTTATTTCGCGTAGATTCCACACTGGAAAAATCGCATGTGTTTTTCGACCTGGTGTCAATTTGTCATTGCACTGACAGTACCGGAAGTATTACGTTGCCCAATTGACCGGTGAAGAAACAATGCAGGTCAGTTGTTTGACATTTATTTGAGCCCACAGAAACAGACGTTCAAATAAACCGAAAACTGATTTGTACAGATTATTTATTTCAAGGAATATCAGGCATTAATTAGGAAAGTGATCCGCAACTTCCCCTAATTCGAAACTCAGACAACCACTGCAGTTAATAGGGGAGTTCCGAATCACTTTTCACATCTAGACTACTGGCGCTCGTTTTGTTAAGAGTTGGGAGTGGTTCTTGGTCTTATTTTCTACGAAAATCTGTCGTCGATAATTGGATGTTAAAAATTCTCTAATAGATCTTGTGACTCAATGAGAAAATCATGTCCGTCTCAGTGCACCAGCGCGGGCAGTTGTGAATCACTTTGGTGAGAAGCGGATCACGCCAGTAGTAGTATAAGAGCATTACGAGTCTTATTGACCTACTTTTTTGTTCCCTCCGGGGGAGGATTGAGGAGGAACTTTTCGGGGGATTCCCCAGTGGGGGTTTCCCAATGACGATCACGTGATCAAGGCATGTCTAGACTTGTTCTGGGTTGTACAGTTCTGCCATACGGAGGATGGGTACTAGTATTTCAAATAAATAAATTAATTAATTAATGAATTTTAATTAATTACTTGTAAAATGCTGGTGTTTTTAGACGGCGCAAGGGAGCAAACGAGGCGGTGGGGACGTCACGGGGAGAAAAAACCCTCACATTACCCTCAAAAAAAACTCTAAGCCATATAATAGTAATAAACATAATCTATAGGTGTTGTACCATGTTAATAGGATCAGTCTAGCATCTGTACCACCCTAGGGTCGAGTGTTTATTGTCTCGTGTATCTCCGCAAAACGTAAACAAACAAAATGGCAGCTCCAGGATGGTGTGGGGATGCCCTTGCCATATCACGGCGTCGACCGTAGCGCCATCTGCACACATTGACGCAAGGGAGACAACCCGTGTGGTCCAAGGATATGGAAATAGCCGTGTTGGAGCTAGGGGAGTGACTACTGGTCCAATGGGGTCGAGTGAGGTATCAAAGTAAAGCATTCGTGAAGGGGCATCTAATGGGCTGTGGGGTTGAACTATCGCCATTCTGCGCATGCGCGGTGGCCCGAGGGTATGAAAATAGCCGTTTTGGAGCTAGTGAAGCCAATAATGGTCCGATGGGGTCGAGTGAGGTATCAAAGTGAAGCTTATGTGAAGGGGCATCTGACTGGACTAGCGGCTTGGGCGTTGTCACAATTCTGCGCATGCGCGGTGGCCCAAGGGTATGGAAATAGCCGTTTTGGAGCTAGCGAAGCCAATAATGGTCCAATGGGGTCGAGTGAGGTATCAAAGTGAAGCTTATGTGAAGGGGCATCTGACTGGACTAGCGGCTTAGGCGTTGTCACCATTCTGCGCATGCGCGGTGGCCCAAGGGTATGGAAATAGCCGTGTTGGGAGCTAGCGAAGCCAATAATGGTCCAATGGGATCGAGTGAGGTATCAAAGTGAAGCTTAGGTGAAGGGGCATCTGACTGGACTAGCGGCTTGGGCGTTGTCACCATTCTGCGCATGCGCGGTGGCCCAAGGGTATGGAAATAGCCGTGTTGGAGCTAGCGAAGCCAATAATGGTCCAATGGGATCGAGTGAGGTATCAAAGTGAAGCTTAGGTCAAGGGGCATCTGACTGGACTAGCGGATTTGAAATAGCGTCATTCTGCGCATGCGCGGTGGCCCAAGGGTATGGAAATAGCCGTGTTGGAGCTAGGGGAGCCACTAATGGATCAATGGGGTCGAGTGAGGTATCAAAGTGAAGCTTAGGTGAAGGGGCATCTAATGGGCTGGGTTTGGGATTGAAATATCGGCATACTGCGCATGCGCGCTGGCCCAAGGGTATGAAAATAGACGTTTTGAGAGTTAGGGGAGCCCCTGATGGTCCAATGGGATCGAGTGAGGTATTAAAGTGAAGCATTCGTGAAGGGGCATCTGATGGGTTGGGAGTGCGGTAGGAATATCATTCTGCGCATGCGCAGACGCAATGCGGAGCTCTCGTCCAATCAGAAGCGAGTATTTCAAATTCGTCACAGAGCTGTCAGCCAATCAGAAGCGAGTATTTTGACCCGGTGCATTATGGGCCATATCCAAGATGGCGGCACGTATGTTCAAGATGGCGGCACATCCGGTGTCGAAAACTGGCCATTTCGTCGGGATGTGGTCACCTAGTGTCGAAAACTGGACCTTGTATGGGTCCTGCTAGACGTTTTGGAGCTAGGGGAGCCCTAATGGGTCGATGGAGTTGTATGAGGTATCAAAGTGAAGTATATTTCAAGCATGGGTGGGTGCATGTAAATTTTGTCCTTAAAAAATACGGAACACGGACTTTATCCTAAATTACGCGAAAATGCCTATATGGGATATGGGGAGTATAGGACCATCCTGGGAAACCTACTTCTCGACATTTGCGGTATAGGTTGTGAGGTCTCGTTTTCTTAGTCTCGTCATGTAGAACATGATAGGAAGTGTCGCGAAGCGAATCGTTGAAATTTTTGAAAAAGTACGATATAGCCACATATAGGCCCATACTGGGGTATAGGATCAATGTTTGTCCCCCTGGGAAACGTACTTCTATACATTTGCGGTAGGGTTGTGGGGTCTCGTTTTACTCGTCTCGTCATGTAGAACATGATAGGAAGTGTCCCCGTGCGAATCGGTGAAATTTTTGAAAAAGTACGATATCGCCCCATATAGACATATATATATAAATATATATTCCCATACTGGGGTATAGGACCGATGTTTGTCCCCCTGGGAAACTGACTTCTATACATTTGCGGTAGGGTTGTGGGGTCTCGTTTTTCACGTCTCAACATTTAGAACATCATAGCAAGGGTCGCGGAGCGAATCGGTGAAATTTTTGAAAAAAGTCACCAAGGCCTGGGTAGGGGTTATAGGGCCATACGGGGTGGACATGTTGGAGTCTAGGTGAGTCCCTAATGATCCGATGATGTCGTATGAGGTCTTATTTTGAAGCTCTTGTGGAGGAGCACTTGACTACACTAATGGTCCGTCCGTGTTCAATAGTCTGCGCATGCGCAGCCTGGCCCGTAGTATAGAAAACAGGCATTTTGGGCGCTATGTAGGGGTGTGTTTGGGTTAGAGATGGACCGCCATGGGTTCGAATGGGTCGTGGAAGGTGTCAAAGTGAAGCTTGTGTCGGGTAGAGTCAGAATGGCGTCTTTTGGAATGCAATTGGCGTCAATCTGCGCATGCGCAGTTGGTTGTAGTAAGTAAAGTGGCCATTTTGGGGCAGTGAAGGAAGGTTTTTGGGGTCGAGATGGGCTATTCACGGTTCGATTGCGTCCTGGAAGGTGTCATCTTGTAGTTCTCGGGGTGTACATTCCGATTTGAGGGATGTCCGCGTCATCTGTGACGTCATCGGTGACGTCATTGGTACGAGTAGTAGCGAAAGTGGACATTTTCGGGCAGTACATGAAGGTATTTGGGGTCGAGATGGGCTATTCACGGTTCGAATGCGTCCTGGAAGGTGTCATCTTGTAGTTCACGGGGTGTACATTCCGATTTGAGGGATGTCCGCGTCATCTGTGACGTCATTGATGACGTCATCGGTACCAGTAGTAGCGAAATGGGACATTTTGTAGGTGCGTGGGGGTGTTTGGTGTAGAGAGGGACTATCCTTAGTCCGAATGCGTCGTGTGAGGTGTCATTTTGTAGCTCTCGAGGTGTACATTCCGACTTGAGGCATGTCCGAAGCAGCTGTGACGTCATTGTTGACGTCATCAGTAGGAGTAGTAGCGAAAGTGGACATTTTGGGGCAGTGAAGAAAGGTATTCGGAGTAGAGATGAACCATCCTTGGTCCGAATGCGTCCTGAGAGGTGCCATGTTGTAGCTCTCGGGGTGTACATTCCGAGTTCAGGGATATCCACAGCATCTGTGACGTCATGGGTGACGTCATCAGTACGAGTAGTAGCGAAAGTGGGCATTTTTAGCAGTGAAGGATGTTATTTGGTGTAGAGATGGACCATCCGTGGTGCGAATGCGTCGTGTGAGGTGTCATCTTGTAGCAACGCCCACCAACGCCATTCTTAATGCTTCAACGCCCTGGTGAAATAGCTCAGAAGCTCTGATATTCTATGGAATTGTCACTAATTCTTCGAAATGCAGTGACGCCCTCGACGTCCGTCGTTACGCGTTAACACTCTAACATAACACTATGATATAGACTGGAGAGAGAACAACAACAACAGCAACAACAACAAGGATGACACATGAGAGAACAACAACAACAACAACAACAAGAAGTTTTTTACATATAGTTTATTCTCCCCAATGTTACATCATACCCACGCTGGGGGAGCCGCGCTGGGTATATTTACAATTCAAAAAGATTCTTGTCCGATCAGAGGCCACCATTTGCATGTTTTATATTCGTTCCTGTCCGTTAGATGTATTCCTGTCCAATTAGAAGTCTCCATTTCAGAAAGTTCCATCTTCGGCCATGTTCGCTCTGAACCGTTTATTCTAATCACCGTCGGTCAGGCCAGGATAACGTTGAGGCAACATATCCTCAGATAGTTGTTTGCGCATTCTGAGAATCTCTCAGTGCATGGGTGAATACTTTCATCCGATGGGTTGATTGGTCGTCTTGGTCACGAAGAACGTAACATTGGTTACCCTCTTTACCACGCATTGTGTGTTGGGGCGTTGTTGTTGGGCCCATCTCAAGGCATCCAATTGTTCCACTTGGGCCAGCATCATCTCTAGCGACGCTCGGTGAATGATGGTAAACGGCAGGTCAAACACAAGGTTGTTGGCACTGGGGTAACAATACCGTAACTGGTCCGTCTTTTTGTGACGTAAGATGTACCCGAAAGCGACATTCAATTTGAAGGCCGTTGCTTGGTCATTGAAGATGGCTTCCACGCAGCTGCGTAAACGGGTGAGTTGGGTCAGTGGGAAATTGTAGATATCTTCAATAGGGCGATGTTTGTGGAAACAGTACCGTGTCATGGACCAATGGCCCTGATCGTCGTCACTCACTGGATGGTTGTCCTGTAAGAGATCGCTGGGAACATTTATGGGCTCGACCATAAAATGTTCGATGTTGTCGGGCGAATGACTGGGTGCAGTAATGCTGGGGTCCGGCTGGATATCCAGGCTCTTCTGAACTGTGGGTATTGACGGGCTCTCCTTCATCGCATCACCAGTGGCATTGGTCTCCCCGGGCTCATCTTCACTAGGTCTGACCTTCCGCGGCTCCTCTTCAGTAGGAAGTTGTCGCACATGCCATGGTACCGGGGCATGAATCAACCGTTGGTGTCGCAGCAACTGACTGCGTCGTTTGAAGAGTTGACCACAACCAATTACATTGTTCCCTCGCGCCCTCGTGGAATGAGCGTTCGTGGCGCAGTAAATGATCCTCCCGATTGAATGACCGTGCGCAGGTTGTACAAGTATACCGAGCATTGTTGTGTGTGGAAGCCTCGTGGCGTCGTAAATTATCTAGACGAGTAAACAGCTTCTGGCAAGTTGTGCAAGTGAACATCTTGGTGGTTGACAGAGTGTCTGATGAAACGTCCAGGCCGCTTCCCTTTTATAGCACGCTAGCTGGTGATCTATTTTTAGCACACTCAGTTCAACTATCCCAAGTCGAGGGCCGAGCCGTGACATCTTCGGTAACCTCCGTGTCTCTTCGGTCATCTCCGTAACGTCAACGATCAACATGTAGACATATAGAGTATGTACGGCATGTTATGGTATTCATCAGTGCATGAGTGGCACATTCAGCCAATGGGGGTGGTCGGTCAGCTTGGTAACGAAAAACGTGACATTGGTCACCCGCTCTACTATCCACTCGGTGTTGGGACGCTGTTCATAGGCCCATTCCAAGGGATCCACGGTGTCCAGTTTCTCCAGCATTGCCTCTAGCGACGCCCGGTTAATGATGGTAAACGGTTCGTCAAATACCCGGATGTTACTGCTCGGGTAAAAATATCGGGCTGCTTGGTCTGTGTCCTTATGCTGCAGCACATAACCAAGCGCCAGATTCAACTTGAAGGCCGTAGTTTGATCGTTGAAGATGGCTTTCACGTAGCTGCGTAGGCGGGTGAGGTTGGTCAGTCGGAAATTGTAGATATCTTGAATGGGGCGATGACGGTAGAAACAGTGCCGGATCATGTGCCAATGGCGCCGATAGATGTCACTCACTGGATGGTGTTCGTGTAGCAGATCGCTAGGAACATGTATGGGTTCGTCCACGAAGTGTACTTTGCTCTCCTCGTCGTGCAAAATCTGGCCCAATGTCTTGTCGTCGGAATTTGAATGTTGAATTAGGGCGACATCATCATCTTCAACCCTCGTGCGATGGGTGGGAGTTCCCGCTTTCTCGATACTGGTGCCTACGGACTCTTCTACCTGCAAACGTGACTGCAGAACAGGGTGTCGTGTGCGTTGGTGTCGCAACAACTGACTGGTCAGTTTGAAAATCCGACCACATTCTTCGCATGGACGCTTGGGTACTTCATGGCGTGCACGTGTGTGGCGCTGTAAATGATCTGGGCGCTGAAACGACAGTGTACATATCGTACAGCTATGCCGGGCGGTCGCGTTGGTATTACGGCAGCGCAGACGAGCGAACGCTCGAGCCATCGGCCGCGAACATCTTGGTACCTGATGAAACGACCAGGCCGCTTCCCTTTTATAGCACGCTAGCTGGTGACCTATTTTTAGCACAGTCAAACGAACCCCACAAACAGGTCAGTACCATCTCCTTTCCTTCAATTCACATCGAAAGTGACGTCATACCCCAACATGTCTAAACATGATCCCACAACATGAAAAGGATGCAGGTCAAGTGCACTCAATGACCTGGTGTACAAACACACAGATGCATGTAGCTCGGAGCTCTTGCATATAAACACACACATGCATCTGTGTGTTTGTACACCAGGTCATTGAGTGCACTTGACCTGCATCCTTTTCATGTTGTGGGATCATGTTTAGACATGTTGGGGTATGACGTCACTTTCGATGTGAATTGAAGGAAAGGAGATGGTACTGACCTGTTTGTGGGGTTCGTTTGACTGTGCTAAAAATAGGTCACCAGCTAGCGTGCTATAAAAGGGAAGCGGCCTGGTCGTTTCATCAGACACTCTGTCAACCACCAAGATGTTCACTTGTACTACGTGCTCGAAAGCATTCACTCGTCTGCACGACTTGCGCCGCCATGAGGCTACCAAGCACGAAGGAACCGCCCGGCATAGCTGTACGATATGTACACTGTCGTTTCAGCGCCCAGATCATTTACAGCGCCACACACGTGCACGCCATGAAGTACCCAAGCGTCCATGCGAAGAATGTGGTAGGATTTTCAAACTGACCAGTCAGTTGCTGCGACACCAACGCATACGACACCCTGTTCTGCAGTCACGTCTGCAGGTAGAAGAGTCCGTAGGCACCAGTATCGAGAAAGCGGGGACTCCCACCCATCGCACGAGGTTTGAAGATGATGATGTCGCCCTAATTCAACATTCAAATTCCGACGACAAGACATTGGGTCAGATATTTGCACGACGAGGAGAGCAAAGTACACTTCGTGGACGAACCCATACATGTTCCTAGCGATCTGTTACACGAACACCATCCAGTGAGTGACATCTATCGGCGCCATTGGCACATGATCCGGCACTGTTTCTACCGTCATCGCCCCATTCAAGATATCTACAATTTCCGACTGACCAACCTCACCCGCCTACACAGCTACGTGAAAGCCATCTTCAACGATCAAACTACGGCCTTCAAGTTGAATCTGGCGTTTGGTTATGTGCTGCAGCATAAGGACACAGACCAAGCAGCCCGATATTTTTACCCGAGCAGTAACATCCGGGTATTTGACGAACCGTTTACCATCATTAACCGGGCGTCGCTAGAGGCAATGCTGGAGAAACTGGACACCGTGGATCCCTTGGAATGGGCCTATGAACAGCGTCCCAACACCGAGTAGATAGTAGAGAGGGTGACCAATGTCACGTTTTTCGTTACCAAGCTGACCGACCACCCCCATTGGCTGAATGTGCCACTCATACACTGATGAATACCATAACATGCCGTACATACTCTATATGTCTACATGTTGATCGTTGACGTTACGGAGATGACCGAAGAGACACGGAGGTTACCGAAGATGTCACGGCTCGGCCCTCGACTTGGGGATAGTTGAACTGAGTGTGCTAAAAATAGATCACCAGCTAGCGTGCTATAAAAGGGAAGCGGCCTGGCTGTTTCATGAGACACTCTATCAACCACCAAGATGTTCACTTGCACAACTTGCCAGAAGCTGTTTACTCGTCTAGATAATTTACGACGCCACGAGGCTTCCACACACAACAATGCTCGGTATACTTGTACAACCTGCGCACGGTCATTCAATCGGGAGGATCATTTACTGCGCCACGAACGCTCATTCCACGAGGGCGCGAGGGAACAATGTAATTGTTGTGGTCAACTCTTCAAACGACGCAGTCAGTTGCTGCGACACCAACGGTTGATTCATGCCCCGGTACCATGGCATGTGCGACAACTTCCTACT
>JAVTVY010041688.1:0-17966 GCA_036873755.1 Hanleya hanleyi | reverse complement strand
AATCGCATTCTACTTCACCCCACGCAACCCCAAAATGCTCGCTTTCGCTACTGCTGATGATGTCATCAATGATGTCACATGACATGGACAAGCTTCTCACAATACACACCATATTTGGATGAGATATAACTCCACCATCGCTCAAATATGCCCCTACATATTCCAGTATGCCCACTTTCGCTACTACGCTTCGACTGCGCATGCGTAGCATGACGTCACTGCCCATCCAAAACACCCAAAACGTCCTCTACACGGCAAGAGTTTCAAGATGACACCCCCACCCCCACACCCCGGAGGTCACTTATGGGCCCGCCTCGCCCCATTCGCCCATTTCAAGACCCCTTCACTACTGCACAGATGGACACCGGAAGTGACTTCTGACCTTCACATGACCTTTGATCCGGCTTTTACTCCTCACTTCCTCCATTTCTCGCCACATTTCCCTATATTTCAACATTAATCCCTATACATCAACGATGGCTTCCTCATAGTCAATATTGCTTTCACTTTGAAGATTACTGGCTGTCTAACAATTTTCCTTATAATCACTTTTTAACATATTACAATGAATGAAATGATTGTAAAACCGTTGACATTGTCTCTTTTCATTGCTGAAATATATTCCTTCGTTGCCATGTCATCCGATTGGTCATAGTCTTGATTCAAATATTCCTGCTTTCTATCATCGATATCATCGCTGCATTCCTCCTTTATAGGACCACCGAAATCTCTTTCCACACATTATATTGGATAGGCTTCCGCGTATCAGAAGGTTGAACTGTCTCTCTAGGATGAATAGTTTCTTCATAATCACTTTCATCAATGTGAGAAGTATTTTCTTTTATGCCGTTTCGTTTCATTCATATTCATGATCTGACCGCGACCCTGTTGAGACTCATCCTCGTCGCGATGTTTGAAACAAGGTGCGGTGAACCTCGTATATAGGCTTGTGTAGCCTTTTCACTTTTCTTCGGTCTACGCCTTGTTGGTGTATCGCTTTCAGCTACATTTGTCTTCAGCCTTTGATGTTTCTGCTTATTGGATTTGAGATAGATAAAAAGATGGTATGGATATGGCGTTATACGTTTTCATAATGTAGTCGAGTGGTCTCCGGTAAATACGACGACCTAATAATGAAATATGTTGCTTGTGGATGAGGTTATTAAAGAGGACAACATACTGGCAATTTAAGCCAATATCTCTCTACGCTTTGCCCTGACGGAACAAGTTAATGCACTACATAACAACGTATACTGGGTCGTGATGCGATACTTTGGTAAGCAAATCTGAAAAAAACCCTCTGTAGTCTGCTTAATGTCTTCGAACATATATGACATACATCAGCCCTTAGCTGCTGATATTAACTCGAGAAATGCTCCACTACAAATGTAGTCAGATGACCATACTTGTTCTTTATATATTCACCGCTAAGGTACAAGTATCAAACCATGTTCTCCGTTCATGAACGCCCATGTACTGACCGTAGGCGTCCATGGACATCCATGACCCGTCCATGGACGTCCATCGTTCATCAATCGCCCATATACCGACCATGGGAACTGACAAATTGATAACTACTGATGTAGGAAAGTTCGATTACGGCAAATTTGATATTAGAACGGTTGGTTGGTTGTCCCTGGGGAATCTTCGAGTCTGTCATATTCCACTGTTCCCAGTGGTTCAGTGATTGTACTGGTTCGACTTCACCGGACAATGATAATCTTTAGTTTTAAAAGATTTGGAAAAACAAATGATACACAATTAGGGAAAATGTGGCGAAAAACAGGCATTTAAGTTGACCCCAGTGGTTCACCACGTTGAATTGCCCATGACACACGGTTATGTAACGTTAGTTTTAGTCCAAGCTGATCAGCTTTGAGGGTAGAAATTTTGACGTCCTAACACTTGTAGGTTTTGAGGTTATACCGAAACGTTTAATGAGCCGTTGAAAACAAAACTGATGGAGCAGATATGGTTTATATAGGCCTTGTTGAGGGTGAAGGGGAGCAATTATGACCTTCTCTGAGTCACTGAACTCCCCCACAATAATATATCTGCCGATGCATGATAAATAGATCAGAAATATTTATAAACACGGTACGCCCATATGTTGATCCTAATCATGGTCATAACAACATTCTGGTTAACATTGATACTATATATTTACATTAGATATAATCCGCATATCTGAAGGTCATATCATTCATCAGTTTTCATAAGATGACTTTATGACCTAATACCGCTCAAGCCGGTGGTAGGGGCCGTGTGGTCATGCCATTTAAGATATCCACATGAACAACTACAATAAAAGCGTGGCTGGGATACAAATCATCACATGGATTACTTTTGGTTCTTGTAATGTTTTCAGAAATATGCAGTCAGTATATTTGTTTGTGGGGTCATTTGATCCCTTGTCAGTGCAGGGATATCGCTTTCCACAGCCCGTTTAATGTTGCGTTTAATTCAATGCCATAGGAATGATTCCCGCCCAGTTGCTAGCTTCTGCTCGCTGGCTTTATCATAAGTTTTTTGTTTTTTTCAGACGATCGATCACGGAGGCTTCCTCGAGACTGGGCTTCCACGATGCAACACCAAGTGTGACTTCTGGTAATTGTAGCGTGTGGCGGGTGGTGGGGTGGGTGGCTGGGTGGGAGATAGACCTAGTAGTTCTCTCCCCACTAATCAAAAAAAAACCTTTAGTGGGGAGAGAACTACTAGGTCTAGGTGGGAGAGTGACAGTGCGTGTGTGTGTGGTTTGCAATGGATGTGGAGTATATGTGAACATTATTTTCGACAAGGCACATTGTTTTCGGAGAATTCAATTTTTACCAACTTCGGTCATTCTGACTCAGTCCATAGTTGAAGCTACTACAGAATTTTTAACATCGTATACACGTAAAACCGTGCATCGGAACGGAGTGCTTGTTTTGCTCTAATTTTGACGATATATCCGGTCGAAGTAACTTTTACCCTATATCTGTGGAGGATGCGGTATTGATATTTACAAACCCAATTAGCGAATGTGAGCGTATAGGCCTATTAAATATAGCGCGGAGCAGGCCTACACATGAACATCATCAATGTCACCGGAGTGATCGATGAAAGTAAGATTAACATTGAGTTGTCGTATATGTACTTTAAAAATGTACCATGCGGGAATACATTCGTTCTTGTTCGTTTACGGAATGAGTGAACTCTACTACAAGAATAGCTACCCATGCATAATAAATAGATCAGAAATATTTATAAACACGGTACGCCCATATGTTGATCGTAAATGGTCCAGGGTCTTACAATCAATAATAAAAACATTCTGGTTAACATTGACTATACTTTAACATTAGATATAATCCGCATGTCCGATATTCCGAGGTAGGACACAGACGGTGCCAGTGGTAACATATTTTATTAACCCTACCTGGGCGGGGGGGGGGGGGGGGTGCTCCTATCTCCGGAACGACAAAAAATTGAGAGCTGAAACTCCCTGACTTTTTACATTATCATATTGGGGTCATTGTGAGCCTATTTGCATGACCTCCCCCCCCCCCGAGGATCATGGGTAAATTCAAAATGGCGGCCATGTGGGGTACCAGAAAAGTGATGTCTTCGTCATATTTCTTCAATTTTTTTGCTTTTCTGTGTGGAAAAGTGGATAAAACCTATTTTATTTCATATCAGATTATTATTTACTAATTTATCATGCAGGAAGAAAAAAGCAAAAATATAAAATTCGAAAATTCTGACCGAAAAATCGTCCAAAAATGCTCTTTTTGAAAATGACTTCATCATGGCGGCCATCTTGTAGCGCTTGACCCAAAGATATATATATAGTGTGGTAAGTTTAGCCCTCTATCCTTAGCGATGGCGAAAATATATAGGGGGGGGGCACTTCCTCTACCCTCCCCCTCCCCCCGCTTCCAGGCTGCGGTACACCTCAAATCGCCCAGGCCACATAGGGTTAAATAATTCAGCCCAGGCCATCCTTCCAATGTCGCCATAGCCAGGATATCTTGATGGATGGTCAACTTTCGCTTCAAACGGTCACTTAAGAAGGTTTGTTGATGAGAAAAAGGGACATATAGGAGGTTCCCTTCCGCCTGAAAGGGGCATTTTGTGTAAAAATAATGGAAAAAAAATCAAAAGGGGGGTTCGCCCATGATCGAACACGTCATTGATGAAATAATCCGTTGTGATAAACTTGTGTAGGCCCCAATCTAATGAAAATTAGATCCTATCTGCTCCCCATTTGGATATATCGCTTGTAGGATCTAACAGGCTTGAAGTAACTCGCGTGTTAACCAACCCCGAGACTGCTCCAGCTCCTACATGCATGAAATGCACCAGAACTTTGTGCAAAATTTGTATTGAAACAACCTTTGCGTCAGATCTCCTTGATTCAGTCTACCGGCGCGATTGCGATATGATGCTTTGAGACTGGCTTCTACTTGAGTGTAGATGTCTTATCATACATGTATTTTGGGATGACACCTTTCAATACTCTGTAGACTTGTGGGATATTCAGTTGACGTGCGTTTGGAAAAAAGAACATCTGGGCCGCGTTGACACACATTGCGAGGAGTTGCGTCCAGTATTGGAATAATCCATGAGAATAACCCCTGAAAACATTCTCTGTTATCAGCATTCCCTGTCAGACGGTAAATGGATATTTGCTTCGTTGTTGTCAATGTCAGTGTAGTCACTTTTGGATGACCTAATGACAGACGCCAAACACATGTGAAATTGGAATTTGTCCTTTTATATTCGAAACTTATACTTCATTTGCCTAGGCAAAGTATCCCGGAATATCAATGGGAATTGCAAATAATTTGAAACAGCGTAAGTTACCAGACTACTCATTTAAATAGTATCGATGTTGGTCCATTAGCCTCTGATCAATCCGAACAACTGGAAAGTGTTTTACATGATTATGCAGATGTATTCGCCACAGGTTCGGATGATATCGGCAGTACAGGCCTATCAAACAACCTGGCCGTCGGGTATCTTTTCATCAACAGGCAGAGGTCCGTCAGCAATTAAAAAAATGAAAGCTGATGACATTGTTCAATCTTCCAACAGCCGGTCTTCACCGGTAGTCTTGGTAAGAAAAAAAGACAATACTAGGTTTTGTGTAGACTATAGGAAATGAAATGCAGTAACAGTCAAAGACGCTTTTCCTCTCCCGAGAATCCACGAGACTTTAGATTTGCTAGGTGGCGCGACTTGCTTTAGTACTCTTGACCTTGCTAGTGGCTATTGGCAGGTAAAATTGGATTCAAACGCTAGGGAGGAGTCCGCATTTACATGTATGGGACAACTTTTGGAATTCCGGTCCATGGCTTTCGGGTTAACAAATGCTCCCGCCACATTTCAAAGGTTAATGAATTGTGGACTTGCTGGTTTGAATTGACGTCACTTGTTTACTTAGATGACGAATTCATTTTCAGCGGTGGATTTGATGAGCATTTGCAGAGGTTAAGTGAAGTGTCTGCAGAGGCTCAGAGATGCGGGCCTGAAATTAAAATCAAGCAAATGTAAGTTGTGTCATACGTCTGTAGGATATCTTGGCTATGTAATTTCCAGTGCAGGTTTAAGAACAGACCCTGCTAAAGTTGAATGTGTTAAAGACTGGCCTATACCCACTAATGTGTCGGAAGTCCGAACGTTTCTGGGGCTGGCTTCGTACTACCGTAAGTTTGTCAAGGACTTTGCTATGCTGGCCAAACCTTTGACTCGACTGCCGGAGAAAAATATCTTATTTGAGTGGAGTACTGATTGTAGCGTGGGGTTTGAAACGTTAAAGCAAGCGTTGCGTCAGTCGCCAATACTTGGCTGTCCAGACTTTGCGCATTCGTTCGTTTTGGACACCGATGCCAGTAACACTAGCAGAACACTTAAAGGTTATACAAAATGGTCTCAAAATCTGCTACTTTTTTGTGCTAAATTGTTGTACAGGTGATTATATAGACTTGTTTTACATTTTTGTGTGTTTTCAAACTGCCCAAGGTTGGAAATAGCAGCAGTAAAGTGCGACAATTTCATGCCCCTTTCAAAACGGCGAAAGCTGTGACCGCTTGACCTCTGACGTCACAACCTGATTACGATCTGGCTCAAATGCCTGTTGTGAGGTCAAAATGTCAGCGACATCACGCTAGAACTCCCACAGTTGGGTGAATCTTTCGTAACAACGCCCGACGTCATAGACTATGACATTTAGGGCGCAATCGTAATCAGGTTGTGACGTCATGCACCAGAGGTCACGGCTCCAATAGTTTTCCCCCACATGTGTGCTATTCGTGTCCTAAAACCCACTTGGACGACATTATTCGAGAAAAAAATACTAATTTGTTGTTTGGAACACTACTGGGTATGTTTTAATGCAAAGTAGTATAGAGTCATTTGGTATAACCTTTAACAAGGCAGAACGTAATTATTGCGTTACGCGTAGGGAGTTACTGGCCCTTGTCGAGTACGTCAAATATTTTCATCCATATTTGTACGGTCGCCCATTCGTGGTACGCACTGATCATAATTCGTTGCGCTGGCTCATGAGCTTTAAGGAGCCACAAGGTTAGGTGGCTAGGTGGCTGAAAGTTCTCGCTTCATACCAGTTCATGGTGGAACATCGTCCCGGGGCCGAACACGCTAATGCTGATTCTCTATCACGTAAACCGTTTACACAGTGTAATACGACTAATCAGCCAGTGGTTAACCTTGTCTCTTTTCCAGATAACCTGTTGCACGATGAACAGCTGAAAAACTCGGATGTTCCCATTTTACTGTCTTTATTTCAGGGAGGAAAGTCTCGCCCAAACTCGGAACAGAGGCAGCCTGGCAGGCCCGTGGTTCGATCATTGTTGTCACAGTGGGATTCGTTGTCTTTTCGGGACGGTGTATTTTACAGAATCTTAGAACACCCCAATAACCGTAAACAGGCAATTGTACCTAATTACAACACATAAGGAAAGTGGGAAGCGGTGCCAACATACTGACAGAGTCACATGACTTCACAGTATAGTCTTCCGATTAACTACGTGAACAAATCTTAAAGGGGTGTCACGATCAAGTTATGGAGCGCATTTGGGGATCACGAAAACTAAAGAAAAAGTAGTTAGTATGTTCTGTTGGCCTGGAGTAAGTGCTAACGTAGAAAAATGGTGTCGAAGTTGTTTGGAGTGTGCAAAACGGAAACATCCAAACAAACGTCCGAGGGTTCCGTTGATTTCCGTGACTCCTAGTTGACCATTATAGCGAATGGCTATGGATTTTCTTGGACCGTTACCGATAACAGACAGGGGTAATCATTGTATCTTGGTCATTCAAGACTACTTTACTAAGTGGCCTTGAGCGTTCGCCTTGCCCAACCAAACTGTTCCTGAACTTGCACAAAAAGTCGTTAATGAATTCTTTTGCAGATTTGGGGTTCCCGATAAGTTGCACACAGACCAGGGACCGAATTTTGAGTCTAAACTGTTACAGGAAGCTTGCAATAAAAATCAATAAAATGAGAACAACCCCATATCATCTGCAAAGCGACGGCTTAGTAGAAAGATTTAATAGGACGCTTGTTGAAATGTTATCCCAGTATGTTAATGAGCACAACAATGATTGGGATGTTGGTTTGCAAAAGGTTTTATTTGCTTATCGTTGCAGTCAGCAAGAGTCCACGGGTTTCACACCAGCTTCGTTGATGTTTGGTCGAGAGCTAAAAGTTCCTGTAGAAGTCTTGGTAGGTACTGTTCCTGAGTCGGCCTCTTCTCCGGGCCGATACGCAAAATATTTGGCGGGGAAAATGGTTCTTTATGATGGTTCCTTATGATGTCAAAAGGTCTGGTGGTGACTACAAGAAAGGCGATTTGGTGTGGGTGGCATTCCCAGCTGTCAAGAGGGGCAGGTCTGAGAAGATTTGAAAAGGGTGAATGACGTAGTGTGTCGCGCGCGATGTTCCAGAAAAGCGCGGAAGACGTTCGCGTATAGTGGTTCACTCTAATCGCTTAAAGCCGTTTAATTCTCGCGAAGAATCTGCGCATCCGCGATCGACCGGTCGAGGTTCAACCTTAACTACGCTCCCGCTCTACCCGGCGGTGGTAAAGCCTCCTTCTCTTGAGTCCGCCTTTTTCCAACACAAAGACCGCCTGCTGACGGTTGTGTAAGTGGTCCGCTTCCTCGTGTGTCCCAGAGCCCCGGCAGCACTCCTGGGGGTCCCCCAGGTGTGAGTGATTCTGCCGCCTTTCAAAATGTGTCTCCATTGATTGCGACTGGTGTCCCCCCAGTTGTGGTAAGTCAGTCCCCTCCAGTGATGCACAAGATTTGGACAGCACTTTTGGTGCTCTCCCGGTAGATTTGCCTCGACGGGGTATTCAAGTTCGATACCCCACCAAGACGGTACGCTGACTATACAGGAAACTGGTAACTGACGGGTGAAAAACCCCTGAAAATACTAGCGGAATGCTTACTAGCAATTAACATGGAGTGTATTGTGGAGTGTGTCCATGATTTTGTGACTTTCCTATGTATTGTCAAACGTATATATGATTATCTGTGTGTTTAATTGATGAAATATTTGGCCATAAAAATAATGACGGTTCATATTCTTTGCTATTTGCAGACGTGTAAATGTGAAATTGGATTCTGCTAAGCTGCATCTCAAATATGTAAATGTCATGTATATCGATAATAACGTAAACACGATGTTTTATGCTTGACAATTGAAACTATATGCATGATATTGATATTGGTGTTAATGATAATGATGACTTGATTTTGATTGAACTCACTCTCCCTAGAAGTTAGCTAAAAATTTGAGTACAATTGCTGCCCATTATGCTCTATATAAATGATAGAATGACCTGCAACATTCGTATATGCTCGGAGTGCATAGTTTTTCTAAGGAGGGGATGATGTAACGCCTGTTATAATTTGCGTCGGCTTGTACCAGCTATCTGCGAAGTGGGATAGCGAGGCTCAGTGAGTTCATGTCGTGAAACATGAAGGGCAGTGGCCGAGTGTGTGTGCCGGGTCAGTTAGCGAGGCCCAGGGAGTTCATGTCGTGAAACATGAAGGGCAGTGGTCGAGTGTGCGTTCCGAGTCGGTTATTGTGGCCCAATCAATTCATGTCGTGTATTATGAAGGGCAGTGTGTTGTGCTTGACCAACGATGCTGACTAACCGAATTATTCTGGGTGTCAACGACTGAAAGCTTGCTTGCTGGTGTGAGCTTACGTGCAGGACTGTTCACCGCCTTCCATTTACGAGTACGCACTCAAGTATAATGAGTTAATGAACTGAATCAAGTTATGCCCGTGCACTGAATTAACATTTGAATATACCCCGACTGGCCTTGTGTGTATTTAAGTGCGGCTGCTAGTTCCAATAACGGGACACTCAGGACTGAAGGCAACGGGGTCTGACACAAGGCGTTGCAGGGACCAGTGCAATAGGCTAGATTAGTTGTAATGTATAGTCTGGGCAGTAGTTTAGTCGTGGCTTTGTTTCTGGAGGTGAGTTCTGATTTGTTATTGTGGTCATGATTTTGGCAGCTTGTCTCATGATTTGGTAATAAAAGCAACCCGTCAACCCGGACTTTTTATTGTTTATATTTTCTGAAACATGCTTCCAATTTTCTAACGAACCTGTGCCGTCTTATTCTGGTAATAATGGTCGGCCGTTACACAACACTGTTCGGAGGTTGTATATCTACAATATGGCGGCATATACTCTCCACTACAAGCAGCCTGTGGTTCAGACAAGACCTCGTATTCTATAAAACACCCGCACAGCCTTGGGCGAACCTCAATCAGCTTATAATATATCCCAAATTCATACTCTGGACAGTCTCGAGATCTCAACTACCTATGTGCACCTCTTCTCAGGCGCGCGCGATAACGAAGTACACTTGGCGCATTGTTACTTCTGCAGGCGAATATCATCAACTTAATTATTAGCCACCCATGATCCGTTAAAACGATTCTTGATGAATACCAGATAGATTTTATTATAATGATATATGAGTAATGATATATCTCAGCATGCTATTTATGTGTAAAATAGTCTAATATAACACGATACGTTGGCTCCTAGTTGGACAATGACGCAAGTAGTAAGGGCTTCTACATGCCACAGAACCGCCTGGCACTTCAACACTGGAGATTTGTTTTCTCCTCATATGACCTTCAACGCCTGTGCCTTTTGGTGACGTCAGGGTGACGAAACTAGGCCAATGGGATTTTCCGCGGGTTCAGAATAGAATAGAAGTGTGTTTTTTTTTACGAATGAACAGTTCAACCGAAAATGACGTCATCAATATCGGAAATAGCCGATAAATCGCGAATGGCAGGGGCTAGAAACATGGAAATTTGACTAAAGGATACCTTGCAACGAAGTCGTTAATTTTAGTTGAACCAGTGACAGTATAAAGGCATGATGAGGGCGGAAATAAGTTTATATATCGGAAATGTCGTATCGGCGAGAAGCCACCGCGATGAAATAGGAGGTAGAGAGGGATTGTACTGAACGAAGTAACGTGTTGACTGTACCCCTAACACTACAGCATTGGGTTGATTAGATGCCGACACAGACCGACACGTTGAGGGAATTATGACCTAAACCACGCCAAATTCGTTCCGTGGTTCCGAGTCTTCTGCTGTGGTCAGCACTTCTTTATGTTTTGGATAATAATGTCTACGGGTTCGGTAATGCTTAATCTGCCATTCAAATATATTCAATATTACCCACCTTAAGCCCCACCAACGGAGACATCGCAGCCATGATTGTAGAAAATTTCATAATGCGCTGATTCAAGATCATATCACTTTCAATTACTGAGCTGGTTTAACAGAATCAACAGTATTCATAGCTTACGTTCAGTCCTGTATGCGTTACCTCTAAGTGTTTTAAATCTAATCGCCAGAGATATACAACGATCGGTGTCTTCAGGAAATATTATACCACCCACAGTCACTAAAGTTTGTCACGATTTAGCATATTTTCGATTCGATTCGATCGAAACATCCAAAGACCGGCTTTCTTGAAACTCAACTACTTGGATAAAGGACTGGACATTATTAATTTACCACGAATCCAGCGCTGTATGAAAATATTTTAAGTTCACAGAACCTCCTTGCATTTCATATAAGTATACTAAATCTATAGCCACAAAAATATTCAATTACTCAATTGCTGTCAAGCAGTTTGACTGGAACATATACACGTCTGGAGGCTTTAGTTTGGATTGTGAATGATCGAACTTTATCTATACACCGTGCAAGCATGTTGTGACTGGTGACCTTGATAGAGTGAATGATGAAGACCTAAAAACACTCCTGATGAAGGGACCTAAACATAGAGAGCCGAGAAAAAAAACCTGAAGGCGGATCAGAAGATAGTCCTGACTGCACTGGAAGAGTATGTTTATTGTGTGGTCAAAGCGAGAAAAAGTTGAACCTACAGCATTCGCTGGCTGGCTGGGTCTCGCAAAGAATAGGGTCGTTGAAACTATTTGCCATATTGACAGTAGTACGGTACCTTTCCCCAAGCAAAACAAGTATTAAGAAACCTCAATTCGCAAGAAGTTCTAGCAAATCTTCAGAGTAAATTCCTCATATTCCCAGCAGACAAAGCTTCAAATAATATAATGCTCATAAGGAGCTGAGTATAACCACACCATCGCCGAATACGTCTACTTACTCTCAAGCAACATTTATCCTGGAAGATTTAGTTAAAGTGAACGTAAAGGCTGCGACAACACACGCACTGTGTGGAAGAACTATATTAAAAGTATCATTTGGCAGCAACAAATATTTTTTGTGATTTTTTCCCTTCCAAAAAAAAAATTCCGAACACGGGAATTATTGACTGATGCAACAAGCGACTGGAGTCGGCCATATTAGTTTATTGATAGCCTTGCGCCAATGAAAACGCTTGTATGGAGCACGTGATATTTTCCTGTGACGTAGTATCACTTTGTTTTGGCATCGCTGTAGCACGAATTGTAATTGCGGAGGTGGAGAGCTCGGCTGTTTCAAGCGTGTTTTGACTGTGTTGCGTGTCTCCAGCAAGTGTTTACTGACCTGAAACGTTCCATGAACTATTCACTACTTTCGTCGACATCGGAGCGTTTTGGTTCAAACTGGTAACCCTGTAAACCTTCATTTGTCTCTTCGTCAGAACTTGAAGTCAGGCTAGCCTCCTCGTATGTCGCTATGTTTACATGCTTTCTACGCTTTCTAACTCCACGAACTAGAGAGCTCCGAAGTGATACAACGTCACTGCTCTGATGTGAGATGGCCAGCATGGCGGCAGCCGGGGAACAATAATACAACGGAGATAATTTCGTTCCTACTCGGTGCAAAAAAATCCCCAAAAATATTCGTTGCTGCTATTTCAGTATTTCAATGTAGCTCTTTCCCACAGAGTGCATGTTGCCTCAGCCTTTACGTTCACTTTAACAACCTTATTGACCGTCTTGTTCATTAATAGTATCGTGTTCAAGAACACTGATCGCTGATATACTAATGTCAGAAGTCAAAAGCATTCTTTAGCTTTAGAACATAAAAGGCATATCATTCATGTTGCTTGAATTTCTCGTTAATAATATATATGTGAAATTTGGTAACACAATATATCAACAGCACATAGGTATTCCAATTGGTAGTAATTGTGCATCCTTTTTGGCGGATATATATCTGTTCTCTTTTGAATACGACTATATGCAGACGCATCTTCCTCATTCACCAAACGCTATATAGACGACCGTGTTACTGCGGATGATCGCTATATAAATGACGCTGTGAAGGATATATATCCACCTTCACCGGATTTGAAGGAAACTAAATATGGCCCTACCGACACAACTCATTTAGACCTATATGTCTATAAAATCGTTGTGGGCCTTCTCTCTCGTCGACTTTACAATTTCGACATGATAAACTATCCCTATCTGAACAGTAATATACCAGAGAGACCTGCATATGACGTATAAATTTCTCGCCTGGTAGCATTTGCTAGATCTTGTGTTAAATGTGACGATTTTAATCAACGTAAAAAAAAATTGTTGCAGAAACTTATAAAACAGGGCTATATAATCAAGCGCCTCCACTCGAAGTTTCTCAAATTCGGCGAACAATATCGCATGCTAATAGCAAAATACGAGGGTAGCGTGCAAGATCTATGGCGGTACGTTTCGTAACTTTTGTCTAATTCCGCTTAAACCATGTATTTCGAGATCCTCATAGTGCTCATGTGTTCAAAGCGGGTCTGAGATACATCATAATCCAGATAATGACTTCACAACGAAAATCGTATGCATTAAGAATACTGATCAGCGATACGGATTTGATATTTTTGGAACATCATCATGTCTTGCTGACCTCATTGAAAACTGTTGACCGCTTCTCCCTTGCGGGAAACTATCCTAGTTTTAAGTATACTTTGATTTATTCATTTAATTTGGTGCTAACGGTATTATATGAATTAGGTCTTCGGATTATGGACCCGGAAATTCTTTAATGGACGACGGCCGAATATTGAATAACGGACTAGACTCTTGTTTTCTGGGTTTTTTTTATCTCGCCTTACGAAGTAAGGGAAGATATTGTGGTTTAGATTATCCCTTATATGTGTTGTAATTAGAAAATAAAAAAAAATCAAGAAAAATTCAGAAAAAAAATATAAAAATATAAAAAATATGGCACGGGGCGTATTTCACCAGGTGGATCAGTTATGGCACTATCTTGACTTTCACTTGAAGCTTCAGTCCGATAATAAAAAAAATGCTCGGAAGACTCCCACGTGCTCAGGGAAGAATTTGGCGTATCTTATGCCATAATTCCCTCAACGAATCGGTCTGTGTCCGTATTTAATCAACCTAATGCTGTAGCGTTAAGGGCCCAGCCAACACATTACCTCGTTCAGTATACTCCCTCTCTACCGCTTATTTCATCGGTAGCTTCTCGTTGATAAGACTTTCCCGATAATTACCCTTACTTCCACACTGCTCATGCTCTTATGCTTTCATTGGTATATTCAAATTCACGCCCTCATTGTAAGGTATCCATTAGTCGAAGTCCCAAATCTCTAGTCTCTGCCAGTCGCGAGATATCGGCTATTTCTGGTATTGATAACGTCATTTCCGGTTGAACTGCTTACTTCGTAAAAAAAAACCCCCACTCCTATTCTATTCGTAACACTCGGGGAATACTAGTTTCGTCACCCTGCCGTCACCCAGGGGAATAGGGGTCAGTAGTATATAAAGTTGAAATTCCTTAGGATTGACCTACTTATTTGTTCCCCCGGGTAAAATTTAAGGGGTCTCAAGGTCATCTGGCGATCACGTGATCAAAGCATGTACTGACCTGTCTAGGCTATAGTTCCGGGACAAACTTTTTTCCGCCATCTTAAACCCACCACCCACCGCCCCACCACAGCCGCCATCTTAAACCCACCACCCACCACCACCAGCCGCCATCTTAAACCCACCACCGACCACCACAATCCGCCGCCATCTTAAACCCACCACCCACCACCACCCACCACCACCAGCCGCCATCTTAAACCCACCACCCACCACCACCACCCACCATCGGATTGTAGAAAAACGTATAAAAGCAGGCGATTTTTAGGGGTGTATTCATTGCACTACCCTGCGGAGCACTCTGACTGACCTGACCTGACCAGCCTGCCTACCTGCCTGACCTGACCTGACCAGCCTGCCTGCCTGCCTCTAGCCTCACTGCCTCACCTCTAGCCAGCCTGACTGCCTGCCTCTAGCCTGACTGCCTCACCTCTAGCCAGCCTGACTGCCTGCTTGCCTACCCGCTTGTATGAGACGAAAGCATGAGACGTGGAGAAGATTTTCCCTGGCACCCAGCAGTACCTCCGGTTGAAGTCTTGCCTGAAGACGAGCGTGTGAGGGAGACCCGCACTCTTACACCGGACTGCACCCTATTGTTGTATCCCAAACGTGTGGAGCTCATCGATGACGACAGTAGGTGTTGGTGTACGTCTGAACCAGCGCGTGTCTCTTTATCCCCGGAAGGCTGGACTACCTTGAAACGGGTGTTATTGGGTGACCTCGACGGTGATAGCATTCACCTGTGTGACGACGTCTACATTTTCCGCGGTCCCTATTTTGCTCGACTCCTCTGTCTCAAGCAAGGTGGTTTTACTCTGCACCCTGATCTATGGACAGCCTTGGAAAAAGTAATCCCCATGGTCGATGAAGTACTATCTCTATAGGAGCCACATAACCCATCAGAATACTGCGTATCACGGACTACACCCGTAGAGCTACATCTGGTCTATAAAACACGTCCCTCTGGATCCCACACCTTCATTTCTACGGTTGCAGAGCCATGGCGCAGACCCAGCCCCATGCGACTCGCATTTTACAGTATGCCACCGTGGTGAATTCATTCACGGGTTACCGAGCAGTGGTCCGGTCCATGTTTGCAGATGGCGACGACAACGAGGGACGACGCCAGATCCTGAACGAGTTCACAGAAGCGGTCCTCCACAGAGTGCACTCGATGGAGAGGCGTGCCATCACTCACCACTACTGGACTATGACAGCCATCCTTGATGCTCGGGCTATGGACCACGAGCGCTCACGCCGGAACCAGCACCGGCTGGTTGGCCTCATACTAGTCTGTGCCCTATTGACCCTGGCGCTGTGGTATTGACACTATAAATACCAGGGTCAGACAGAGTGTGTGTCATTCACCGTTCGACATTGGAGCAAGCATGTCATCCGTCCTACGAGCCATCCTGCCCCTTACACCCCAGGTGGGGTTACACGTCTATGAAGATAAAGTCACCCTGGTGGAAGACTGTGGAGCTATTTGCTGGTCGCCCGCTGAGACCGTATCGAATACGGTGACGCTACAGCGTGACGGCTGGACCAAATTTAAACGGGTGTTGAGCGACGAGCTCGACGGACACCTCATCCACATAGACAATCTCATCTACGTATACCGTGGGCCTTTCTTCGCACGTCTGGGCCGCTACCAAGATGCTACGCGAAGCTTCACCCTAGACCCCCATCTGTGGTCAGCCTTGGAGAAAGTAGTGCCTATTGTGGACCAGCTGTTTACACCGGACGAGCGATCATCAGACGAGTTGGCGTGGGCTCGTGCTATGGAGGACGCGCTGGCTGAACCCCATGAACAACAGCTACATGAACCCGACGACGACGTGGCCATTGATTACCCGGCTGAACTGAGTCAACCAAACCAACGGTGGTAGAAACTTGTTATAAATAAACCATACTCTCCGGGTCCATCATCATTGTGTCACCATGAAGCGCTGGGAGAAGGTGTTGGATAACTTATACTACAGTCCCGACAGTCCGGCGGCCTATAGTGCATTGTCGGCTCTCTATCGAGCGGCCAAACCCCAGGGGATACAACGTGCCCAAGTCCGAGATTGGTTAAGAAAACAAGACACCTATACCTTACATCGAGCTGTCCGTCGCCATTTTCTACGGAACCGGGTCATCGTGGGAGATGCCCAGTGGCAAGCGGATTTGGTCGATATGAGCGCCTTTGCCAAACACAACGATGGGAATCGGTATATCTTGACGTGCATCGATATCCTATCCAAGTATGCGTGGGTGGTACCCATCCGGACGAAAACGGGGGCGAATCTCATAGCGGCGTTCAACGACATCTTCAAGACCGGGCGCAAACCTTTGTATTTGCAAACCGACGAAGGCACGGAATTCCTCAACAGACCGTTCCAAGCCTTTCTGAAAGCCCAGAAGGTGTTTTCTTCCATACGTACAACGAGACCAAGGCATCCCTGGTGGAAAGGTTCAACAGGACATTTAAAGGTCGCATGTATAAATATTTCACCTATAAGAATACACGGCGGTACATCGATGTTCTCCCGAAACTGGTGAGGGGTTACAATCGAGCCTATCATCGAAGTATACATAGAGCTCCCATTACCGTGACCCAACGCAATGAAGCCCAAGTCCGGCGAGTCTTGTACCCCAGGCCATCGCAGCGAACGACGAAGGAGATGTTCAAGGTCGGGGACCCTGTACGGATCAGTAAAGTCAAGGGCAAGTTCGAGAAAAGTTACTTGCCCAACTGGAGCGATGAGCACTTCCTGATTAAACGGCGCCTACCCCGACAGCGGCGAGTGTATGAACTGGAAGATGTTCAAGGGGAACCGCTGCTAGGCACGTTTTACGAGATGGAATTACAGCCTGTCGTAAAATCACAGCAAGACTACTACACGGTGGAACAGATTTTGAAAACGGAACGTCGACATGGGAAACTGTTTCATTTCGTGAAATGGCAAGGCTGGCCCAGTTCCTTCAATTCCTGGGTCGCTGCCAACCAGGTGAAACGGCTATAAAACCAGACACCACTACCGTCCTCCTTCATTCCACGTCCAACCATGAACACGGTGCAACCGTCTCTGAACACAGCGTCTTCCAAAACGTGCAAAGTGCAAGTAGGCTTTGGTGTACTAGTGCTAACCCTGCTGAGTGTGTTGTACGGAGGTGTGTTTTACGACGTAGCCTATGTCAGGACGTTACTTAACCAACTGAGAACACCAGCCATCAGTGAAACCGGTCTACAGAGAGCACCAGTCGTATCCAGCCCAGTCACCACCACCTCCACACCCCGTGTACAAGCCACAACTAGTGTAAGCTCCACACTTACACCAAGTACATCCACTACGTCTGAAGACCCACCGGATTTCATCCCTCACAGTGAACCGACAACGACGACGACCCACGTTGTACCCATCACCACCATCATCATCCCTGAACGTGAACAGACAACGACAACCGACGTTGTGCCCACCACCACCACCCCAGTTCACTCGTACCAAATTTACAAGAGCGGGTTACCACGACAACGGATACACCTCCAACATGGACCCTCGGTGGCAGCATCCCTTCACCTGCGTCATCGCAGGACCGACGGGCTCCGCCAAAACGCACTTCGTCAGGAAGCTCCT
>JAVTVY010041687.1:0-19408 GCA_036873755.1 Hanleya hanleyi | reverse complement strand
AGCAATTTACTAATTCGTTATAATCCGTTAAAATAGATTGTGATAATCCGTTATTGCTAAACAAATTCAATCAGTGGCTGTTGCATTGAGCGTACGAGGTGGAGAATGATCGGGGTTACTACGGTTCAGGTATCCTTCATATAATCACAATGGATTCGCCGATAATAGCTTCATTGTAAGCTGCAGAAAACCCCACCCAGTAGAGAAAAGAATCCCGTTTCGATGTGAACAATACAGAGAAATTATCAGAATATCTATCGATGTTTTAATGCACGGGGTTTTTTTTCAGAAAAGACTGATTTGTTAATATAACATCAACATCGATAAACCACAATGCAATGATTGTGAGGCTGGATTGCTCTATTGTAGCCTTGGACATACTTTTAATTTATCAATATAATGAAAATACATTGTACGAGGCGTTAAATCGGTGACATATATTTGTCTGGGATTTCCTGGACTATGTCAACGTGATTATATACATAGAACACGTCTAATAAATAGATGGAATCTCCCATGTTTGAAAGAATGTGTCGGTTGTTGTTCCAGGTAGAACATTCTTGCTGTCATTATTTTGACACTCATCAAGCTGATGTAACTATATTCCTACTCTTTCGTTTTCAGTGAATCTGTAGATTTCAAATCAAAGCGAAGTGGAAATTTACTTTTATAGGTTTATTTTCATTGTCGATATATCTGGCAATATGAGGTGGCTGAGCATAAAGCGACACAGATAAGACTATGGCTCATCTACACTTATTGTCTAAAAGTTAGGTTACTAAAGGGAAAATGGAATAGGTCTTTGGATTATGGACGCGGATATTCTCTAATGGACGACGGCTGGATTATGAATGACGGACTAGACGCTTGTAATAATGCTATCACCGACCCAAGACTATTGATAAGAAATCCAGATATGCTGATTACCCCCATCTTGTGTGTTCATTGTGAGCGAAGCCTATCGTTCGACGTGTTGTCCAGGAAAACATCAAAATTGCATCTCGAATATTTGAAGGGACCCGTTTCTCGTCCGGGTCAAACTGAGTCTATAAATATTTGTATTCACCTTCACACCATTGATATTGTATTGCTTCTGCAGAACTATGCACATTTGTAACGTCAATAATGATGTATATTTCCCAAGAGATGCAGCGATTCGCTCGGAAGTTCAGCAAAATCACACGCGTGAGTTAGAATGAAGAGTGACATTTTCATCGGAACAACATCATGCTTCATCCCTGTCCAATTTGACGGTTGGACTATCATTTTTTCGTGTTCTCACCATTCCCGGCTCTGTACCTAATCTCCATGCGTTTTCATGGGAATACAAGTTGTGTACGACAAGCAATTAAGGATTGACTTTCGTATTTTGCAGGTTCATCGGGGTATAAACTGTCAAATGATGTGGTTCAAACTGTGTAAACTTGCGAGCTTGCGAGCACAGTTTACACGTAGTTTGAACCACATCATTTGACAGTTTATACCCCGATGAACCTGCAAAATACGAAAGTCAATCCTTATAATTCGTCACTCTCATTTATCAGTTGATCTATGCATATCTTTTATTAGAAGGAAGACGTTTACAGATATCTTTAGAGATGAATCTGACCCAGTCACCCGTAAAACAGCTGAGTGCCCTCTTCACTGACTTCTGAATATATATCCCTGCGCTTGTTCAGTATAACGAAGCCGGATACAGATTTTTTTGTAATGAAAAGATTTATTCCTCATGAATATATCATTTGATGAATATAACATTATTCATTTTATTCAGAATTGTTCAAAACATGAAAATTAAAAATAAATTGAACTAGAACTATTTTCTACCGCGGACTGCGGCAAGAGAGTCAACTTTAAACTTGTTCAACAGTGAGCGAGAGCGCACGTGACAATGCTATTTTTGTACAAGCTGATGCTATAAACGAAGATACGGCGCGGGGAAACTTCATTCCACATACTTGTGTTATGCTGGGAAAGATCAGAAATTTGATTGACAGTTTGAGGATTTCATTTCTGACCATAAAAGTTGAAGGAGCAGTTGTGGAAGTACCCGCGGGGCAAGAAGCCGCCAGAAGTAGAAGAAGAAACAGAAGAATTTGAATTCAACACAGCAGAATTGAAAAACGCGATTGGGGCGGGAGGTGAGTAGCGCAACGCAGGCCCATTTAAACTTGGAGGGACTGCCTGCAAAGGTGATGTCGGTACGGGGAGAGGGACTTCACGTTGCTCAGTTGACGTCGAGATCGTACACTCTGGTTGGGAATTCTTCACCGAAGCAGGAACAAAAGAACTCTGGATAATACTGCTCATCCTTCTCTTCTGGGTGGCACTACAACCCCGGTTATAACTGCGGATGCTAGCCTCATTTCTGTGACCACTCATGTACATAATGTGGCGCGTTTCTACATTCGCATCGTTGAGGGAAGTGATCGCTGTGGCTCGGAGAGAATGGGCTGTGTACTTCATGCTGAGTTTAGCCTCGGTAGAGATGACAGGCATAAATGACTCAAACGCCTTTTTCTTTAGGGGAGTGTCACTGTACCAGACTGGGTCGTTCATGCAAACGCCTTCTTTCGTCGAACAGAACAACATTGTGGCATTCGGATGTGACTTCATAAGTAGACGCTTGAGTGAAGCAACAGGGCACAGGTCTCCTCCACAGGCATACATTCTTTTGTCCGGCTGCGATTGCGGATCATTTAACCCCCCTTGTGTGGTTTTCAGCGCCGGGTCGTGGGCAAGCACAGCGTACTCGCGGCCCTGGTCGTCGAACAGAAATTCAAACGAATTTATTTTCAATTGGGGATGAAATTCTAACCCGCGGGAAATGAAATGAACAGAAAGAAGGTACCATACCCGGTACAGGACGCAAAGAGGGGTATCATTTTGCAGGTACTGTTCAATCTTGGTGATATCGCCAGGCTCAATGATGGGCTTGTGTTTTGTGGGGCGGGCATTTCCAGCTCTGGCCTGCAGCTTCAAACTACCATTCAGCAGCGTATTCGCGTTGTGGAATTCCTTACCACGGACGATGTCGATATCGTGCCTCCCTATATCCCGCAGATGTCGATTTAAAGCAGCTCTCAAATTTTTCATCGAGTTTCTGTGGTACTCTGCGATCTGTGGTGCGGACATTTGTTTCTTCGATTTACGCTTTCGTGGTGCGGCGACTGCGTAAAACTGCCTCAATTTGTCAGCGAGTGTGTAAACAGGAATTTCGTTGAAATTGACCTTGTCTTGACCAGATTCAACGCACCAATCTGAAAATTACAAATAGGAACGTAAATTTAATATGGATTCGATATAGGAATGGATTTGATATGAAAGCACAGGTAGCAGTCCTCAATATCTTGTGTGTTTGTAGACGGGGGGTGGAGGTTAAGAACAGACCAAACCGTGGATTTGACGACCCCTCCCCTACGGCCGTAGGGGGAGGGGGTCCACAGATTTGAGGACCGCTACCTAGCTATGCAGAGATGAGGTATCCACCGGTAAGTTTCTGCTTTTATTTATTTCATGAATGGGATATTTTTCTATGCTGTAATTGTTATTTTTATTTCACAGTATATTGGAAATTTTGTAAATACATAATATCATGTGTTTATGTCACTATGTGACTGTACGGGTAACTTTATTTCGAAAGACATTTTGAATGCCCCCCCATTGCCACGCCCCCTGCTTGACACGTACCGTTAAACATTTTAATGGCCCATCTCGTGTTCTTCTTCGTTGATTTAGATTGGTTGCCTTCTTCCAGCATTGCCATTTCTTCCGATGTTACTGTTCTGAACCTCGATTCAGTCTTCGTCTTGTGACAGGAAATCGTGGAACTCTCAGATATTTCCGGTGCCGGTGCGGTAACGTTTGCACTGGATGGAATTAACATTTCTTCGCTCATATCGGCTAGAACAGTGTTCAGTTCCTCATCACTAAAGCTTTCATGGCCTTCAGTGGGATCAATAAGATCGAAATTTCCGTAATACAGATCCATTTTCCTTTTGATGCCGTCTTGCATGAATTTGACATAGCATGATAGGCCTACACTTGTGCAATGCCAACGAGAAACCGATGAAATTGGAAGTAACAGACGACAAAAAAATTCGCATCTCTTGTATATTTGTATAATTATGTATATTCCTTTTGTGTTAATATGTTAGGTTTGTGAATAAATTTATTATTATTTTTTTAGGAATTTTTGTTATTGTTTTTATTTCGATTCGGATTGATCATTCAGGTCGGGTCATTTCGTACAGGAAACTGGGGAAACCCCGTCGAAAAGTAGTCCCGGCAAAAGCGTGTAAACTCGCAAATGAAAAGTTTATCGAGTTGTAAACTTCTCAATTTTGCATCACGTGACGCCATTTTGGCCAATCAGAAAACAGATACGGTCGACGATTTCAGAGTGTAGAATTATTCACTGTTGTTGAAAAGCTTCGGGTGACGACGTCGGATAAACAATAAGAAAAAGAACTCAGAGGTCCGACACACAGGTAGATTTCACAAGCATTTTAATAACAAATTATGATAATAATGATAAGTCACTGAAAATTTGTACTAGTACTCTACCCAAATAATCAGACATTCTAGTCTATATTATCTGGCATCAGATTACAATTAATCACTTCCGGGTCAGTAGCCACGACCTACATTGTTTAGAAATTTGAGAGCAGATCTTTATGGATTTTATGAGCTGCGATTTTTCAGCATTTCTGATACATTTGATATTTCAACTTGCAGATGAGTCTTCAAACTGTACTTCCTGGTGTTGATTTGGGCCACTTTGGAAAAAGCATGGTGGATGAAGACATGATCAGTGAAGGGTGAGAAGGCTCCCTGTTTACAAATTGAATGACATTCTGTAGCACCAATCAGCTGTCAGTGGCGGTAATTTGAAATTTCCATGGTCAACATCTGTCAAGACTTCCACTGGTAATGTCCCACAAGGTAAATATTGACATGCCAGGTGGATTTATGCATTATGAATTTTCTGGATTTTTGCCGATTTTAACGCTAATACATAACAAGTAACGAAATTAATAGTAGGCTGATGCCTATCACCCGACATTTTCACATTTGACCAGAGAACTTTAAATCGTCACTGTGGCTACAGTTTTTACTGGATCAGCCCAATTTTGTCCATGATGACTCATGAACTAAGTTCAAATATTAGGGTTGTTTCAAATTTATGTTAATAAATTATTAATAAAATAAAATAAAAATTTTACTTAATTTTAATAAATTTTTTAATTATTAAAATTATTTTTTTTCTTGCTAAATGTGGTTGAAATAAATATCATACTGATAATGCTGGGTAACATCTCTTGTATTGTTATGCCATTTCTGCGACAAAATTGAGACCTTTTGGAGCAAATATAGGCAAAAAATGACTGATTTGTCAGTACTAGGGCCAAATAGTCAATGCCAAATATGACGAGGTTCATTTAACACAGCTGGTAATTATGAGCAAATTAACTTTCAAGATACAATAAAATGTAAATGGAAGAAAGGAAATTCACATAGATACAATTACATGCTTTTTTTCAAAATCTCGACCTCAGTTCAAATCTTCAATGCTTCAAATCATTTATGCATTAATTCACTTTATATCAGTCTAAAACCACATGAAATTAATACTAATTATATCACCTGTAAAAACTCAGATGTTTGTTCCACACACAAAGAATTTGCAAAATGCCTTTTGCATTTGTAACTTTAATGAGACAAATACAATCTGATTAACTGAGTCAACAGTTAATCTGACTGTTGAGGGTTTCACATTGTTGTGTGTTTATTGTCAGTCACATTTGCATCATAGCAAATACTTTCTCTTCATTCCATTTCCACTATCTCCAGGATTATAAGTTTGTAATTCTCTTTCATATTCATATCAGAGATCTTGTGGGTAGCAAGAAACATGGATTACAGGCACCAAATATTAGCAAGCCCCATACAACCCCCTCCCCCCACACACACATCAACTCTGGGAATTTCGCACAGTGTGACTCAGAGGTATGCCTCCAACTCTGTTGGAAGATAGGCCTTTCTCACTGTAAGTTGCCACTTTAATCTTTCACCAAACAGTTAACAGTTTAAGTTAGGCAACTTCCAGCTGTCCTCATCTTTCATGGTTGTTAATGTAGCAGAGATCAGCAAATGACCATCAGATATGTTGTCATTGAATTTTATTCCTTTTTTTCTTCTATGTTGTGTTTTGACAAGTGTTGCCTGTTTGCAGACATTGCATTCATGGACTTGAAATCTGACACAGAATATATTCCTCAATGTTATTTAGGAGTTTTCTCAGTAATAATAACTGTTTACAAGTAATATGTGCATCTTTCTAATTACTGCCAGCAAGATCTTGATGAGATGTAGATCCATCCAATTGAACTGACATATATTCTCTATATGGGAGTTGTGTATACCATAGACACCTCTGTGTTATATTTTGGTATGTGTTGTGTACACATTTGTGTATATTGCTGTCACTTATTACAGGATTAAACATGTCTTTGATCTTTGTATCAACATCAAATTTAAATCCCATTTGATAGATTACTGGGATGACCCACTGATTACATGGAGAAGTTAACCACTGCCATGAAGGAAATTTTTACCAAATGTAGCCTAAATAAGCAGGTTGAAAACAAATTATGTTTTGACACATTTTGAATTTAAGTTTTCTTTATTTTTAAACTTTAATTTGAATAATTTCATAAAAAATGAATTAAAATAATAAGAAAATAATTAAAAAGATGGCGGCAAGATGTATTTAAGTCAATAGTCGCAAATTCTCAAACAGTGACTGCCTGTAACATTCTAATACTTAGCTAATATGGGTTCCAAGCAAAATAAGTTCTATGCAGTGGCTAAGGGGAGAAAAACGGGAATATACCGATCCTGGTCAACGTGTGAATCAGTTGTGAAGGGCCATACAAATGCTTTGTACAAAGGCTTCAACAAATTGAACGACGCCGTAGATTTCCTCCATGACGCAAACTTTCCCTGCCACGCCATTCTAATATTTGAAGGCGACGATTCATCCACTCAGCTGTTATCACACGGTTATATATGTCAGCATGATAGCTGTTCAGCTGAAATAACTAAACCTAAAACTCTGGACGATGAGCACGAGGGAAGCAGCAACAACAACAACAGTGTGTCAAACAACAACAACTTCAACTGTATATTACCCGGTTGTACAGTATCTGACGAAACTCACATGATGCAATGCGATGGTTGTAAGAAATGGATTCACTATGTCTGCACAGACTTGCCTCTATATCAGATTGCAGCTCTCACACAGTCTCACAGGAAATACACTTGTTTTAGCTGCACCCCTATCACAGGCTCCTTCAACTCTTGGTTCAGTCAACTGGAAACTAAGCACGCATCTGATGACCCCTTTACAGTCAGGACAGGTGCAATTGGCCCCTCTACAGTCACACAGTCCAGTACACAGACGGATACGGTTGATATTACCACACATGATGCCAGTACTGAAATCACAACTGAACTCATAAAATTATACCATGACTCAGACAATGCCAAATTAACAACTTTGTTAGCCACTTCCCAGAAAGAAGTAGAAGTCTTACAAGCTGTTGTCAACAAAAGTGCTGACCAAAGCCCCATACTCGATGCGATATCATCCCTCGACGAGAAAATTATTGCAGCCATTAACCAGGTACACAGTGGAACATATACAGTTGAGTTGGACAGAATGAAAAATGAGTTAATGAAGACTCAAGATGATCTTGCCAAAGTTCAGGCTGAATTCCTCCTAGCACAACAGAAAACTCTATCCTTGGCAAACGAGCTGTCTACCACAAAAGAAAAACATGGCTTTGAGATCACTAATCTCAAACTGGCACATAAAACTGAGCTATCTACATGTAAGCAAAATGCAGAGATTGAAGCTAACGACAAACTCCACACCCTGGTTGAGAATAAGTTGAAGATGGAGACTTCTACAACCCCACCTGCTCCGATCTTAATCAGTTGTAAACTGGATAACTCCATTGATGAAGAAATCCATGCCATCAAATCTCAGCTTGGCTCATTGAAAGCTTTAGATATAGTTTCCAAGGATATCAGTAATGTGAGAACTCAAATAAACGTCATACAAAGTGACACAAGTCAAATGAAACGTGAAATCTCAAACCTAGCCACAAGTCAGAGTTCAGTGAACAAATCCGCCTACAATTGTACAGTCAAGAACAGGTTCGATCCTTTGGCAGGCGGCTCTTGTCCATCTACAATAGGGACTCAACATGCATCGCAGCTTCCTGACTCAGCGAAGAGTGACAAGCCGGGAACTACAAAACCAGTGAATCTGGGGAGACACTCAGGAAAAGATGACAGAAAGCGAGTACTCCTGATAGGAAACTCGCATTTACGTAATATTGAACCCCACAGGCTGACCTCACAGTGTCATGTTGAAAAACATGTAACCTACACCTTTCAGGAAGCTGAAACTCTCCTGGATACACTATCCACTGACTACGACGTTGTTCTTATTCATCTCCTGACCAACGATATTAAACAGCTGACCCCAGAAGATTGTGTAAGGAAGATGCAGGAGCTGACATCTAAACTCTGTGCCTCCAGACTTGGTCCCGAAGTCATTATCTCACTCGGGCTTCATCGTAGCGACAGTGACGAACTGAACAACAAGATTCACGAAACTAATACCCTCATTCAGCACTGTTTCCTCCATGACAGCAAGATAACTGTAGTCGACAACTCAAACATGAGTAGCCGAGGTAAGCCTATCAGTGGCTTTATGTTGTCTGATGGTGTACACCTTTCCAGTAGTGGCACCAAAATGCTGGCTGCTAACTTTAAATCATTCATTCATAATGTCCTCAACATCAAGCCAATCAACAAATCCCAAATTGGGCATGCATATGGGAGAAACGGGAGGTATTCATCCTCAGATGACGCTTGGATCTGGATAACGACAGGAGAAATTCTGGAGAAGACGTTCGTGGCTACCGAGTGAAGCAACATTACCGAGAACATAACGATGGCATCCGCCACTACAGAAGTCGACAAGGTTCTCACTACATAGGCCGTGAGAACAGCCCCCACACAAATTGGAACGACGCCTATGCTGACGATCGTGATGATCGCCGTTACGACCATAGATACAGGCCCAATACCAGTTCCTACTCCTACAAAGGGGCCAACTACTATCAATCTGATAACTCGAATGGATACAGAAACAGGCAGTTTCGCTGGAGAGATCGCGACTAACTATTCATCTGCAGTTAATGCGTTCTACTCACAAATGTGAGAACAATAACGATGAAGAATCCTCTATCAGTATTAAACAATTAAAAATAACAAGCTGGAATGTACATGGTTTGATTTCAAAAGAATATAATAAGTTGCATGATCCATTATTTTTAAAGAAATTAAATGAATATCACATAATAGCATTATCTGAAACACATCTTGGTCCAGCAGTAGATGCTTCTATTAACGGCTACCGATCAGTACCCCTAATCGGTCCAAAGTGTAAGAATTCTGACCGTCATTTTGGTGGCTTAAGTGTATATGTAAGGGATGAACTAAGACATGGTATAAGATTCTTGGAACATCAAACAAATGACTACATATGGTTGGAATTAAATGCGCAGAGCTTTGGTTTGGACAGTAATCTATATATATGTTTTGCATACATTCCGCCTGATAACTCTCCCGTCTGTAGAACTGCGGATATCAGTATTTTTACAGCCATTGGGGCTGACATTGTAAGATTATCTAAATTAGGTAATGTAATACTTACGGGTGATTTAAATGCACGAACCGGTCTTAGTTTGGATTTTGTAAACCATGATGACGTGAATCATGTACCACTTTTTGATGATTATACAGTAGATGTTGCCCCCTTAATGAGATATAATTGTGATAGGGTGATCAGTCTGCGTGGTCGGCAGCTTCTGGATTTATGTATTGCTTCCCGAATGAGATTATTGAACGGGCGTACAATTGGTGATACCACCGGTCGATTCACTTGTCATCAGCCAGCTGGTAGTAGCGTGGTAGATTACGCTTTAGCATCAGAATTATTACTAAATGTTATTTCCTACTTTCATGTACATGAATTTATTGGTGAATTATCAGATCATTGTCAAATATCTTTTATGCTTAGAACGAACTACTGTGTCCATATCCACCATTGTACTTTACAACCGATGCCTTCTCGTTTTGTTTGGTCAGAGGTGACCGCCATGAAATACCAAGAAACTCTGTGCTCAGATCAAATTCAAACACTAATTAGTAATTTTCAGAACTCAAATTACTCTTCTTTACAGATCAATGATGCAGTTATAGATTTTAACAATATTCTGAAAACAACAGGTGATATTTCATTAAAATGTATCAGACCCAAGCACCACAACCGTAAAAAATCTAGCAAAATAAGAAGACAAACCCCAACATGGTATGACCTAACATTACAAACACTTAAGCGCAGATGCAATCAAAAATCATACTTACTTGGCCTATACCCTAATCTGCCTTGGATTCGTTCCAGTTATTATAAATCATTAAAAGAACTCAGAAAAGCTAGGAAATCAAAACGCAAAGAATACAGAACTGAGTTAATTGATAAACTGACTTACTTAGAAGATAAGAATCCTAAGGAATTTTGGAAAATTTTAGAAGAACTAAATGCTAATGATTCTCCATTTACAGATGACACTAACAATATTTCGGCTGATGAATGGGCTACACACTTTAAAGATCTTAATAAAGATACAAATTGTACCAGTGCAAGTGTAAATAATATTGACAAAGAACTTCGGAACCTGGAAGAACAACCTTTTTTCTGTGAACTTGACAATAGGATAACGGGTAAGGAAATATTTACTGCTATTAAACAACTGAAGTCCAATAAGGCCTGCGGCTTAGATGGTATATGCAATGAGATGCTTAAATACGGGCAAACTGTATTGCTTCCCTGCCTAATTAAACTGTTCAATCTTGTATACACTAATTCTATATACCCCTCTGTATGGAGTGAGGGATTTGTCACACCAATACATAAAACTGGGGATAAAAAGAATCCATCAAATTATCGAGGAATAACAATAACGAGTTGTGTTAGTAAACTATTCAGTAGTATTTTAAACAATCGTCTAGAAAATTATCTCTCAACACATGAAGTCATACGGCATGAACAGATTGGTTTTACTAAAGGTATGCGCACCTCTGACCATGTTTTTGTGCTGAAGACATTGGTTGATAACTACCAACAAATTAAACGCAAACCACTTTATGCCTGCTTTATAGATTTCACTAAAGCTTTTGATACGGTGTGGCATACAGGCCTCCTACACAAATTACAGTCCAACGGTATAGGTGGTTTGTTTTATAAGATTATTAAAAATATGTACCAGGATAATAAGTTATGTGTTAAAGTTTCTGGTGGCTTAACAGATACATTTTCTTCATCAGTTGGAGTAAGACAAGGTGATAATCTTAGCCCTAACCTTTTCAAACTATTTATAAATGACTTGCCTGAAATTTTTGATAAGTCTTGTGCACCTGTTTCTCTTGAAGATACACAATTAAGCTGTTTAGCCTATGCGGATGACATAGTATTACTTTCTGAAAGTGAAGAAGGCTTACAGAATTGTCTTGGTATATTACAACATTACTGTAGTAAATGGAAGCTAAAGATTAATGTGTCAAAAACTAAAGGGATGATCTTCAGCACAGCTCGCAAGAAACGAGTTATCTCCCTTGTCATTAATGGGATCTCAATTGATATTGTAAATACTTTCACTTATTTGGGGATCTCTTTCAGCTCCACTGGCAACTGGACCTCAGCTACTGAGCAACTATGTAACAAAGCCACTAAGGCATTCTTCAAATTAAGAAAATGTTTTCCCAGCACGCTTCCTGGTATTAGTACCGCATTACAGGTATTCGATCATACCGTTCAACCTATTCTGATGTATTGTTCAGAAGTTTGGGGAAGTACAATAGCTTCCAAACTAGTGAAGGATAATTTCTTTGAATACTTATTGAAATCGAATTCAATGGAAAAGCTACAACTCAAGTTCTTTAAATATATTCTCGGACTTAATTCCAAGTGCTCAAATTGTGCAGTGTTTGGTGAGCTTGGGAGATTACCATTGGTCATTGAGATATTGTGTAGTATGGTGAAGTATTGGTATCGTCTGGTGTATATCCAGGGAAATGTTTTAGTTAAATCTGCTCTTTCTACGTGTATTAATATGGACCGTGCTGGTAGTAGTTCATGGATTACATCCATAAAATGCATATTGTCTGCTCTGCACCTCTCAAACCTGTATGAAGAAGTAACAAACTTGACTATTGGTCAGATTATCTCTAAAATAAAATCAAGCTTTTATTCCAAATTTTGTCAATGGTGGCGAGAGAAATTGGAAGATGACAAACCACTTGCTCCAGATGGTAATAAACTCCGTACTTACAGATCTTTCAAAGCAACATTCGGAATGAAAACTTATTTATCAGTTCTACATAGGGACCACAGAATTGATTTGTGTAAATTTCGAACTAGTAATCATCAACTACAAATTGAGAGAGGCAGATATATTAGGCCAAAATTGAGTGCAGATCAGAGACTATGTACCCTCTGCAATAATGGGGATGTTGAAGATGAATTTCACTTCATGATGAATTGTAATGTATATACTCAGCTTAGAAAGAATTTTATCTCAGATATCAATGGTATAAATAAGAATTTCAAAAATCTGAGTGCAAGAAACAGATTCATTTGGCTATTATCTAATGAAGATGATGACATCATTAAACTTCTAGCAAAATTTATCCATGAGTGTACAACCTTGCGTAAGGCAATTGATAGCCAAACATCTTGAAGTTTTATCTGATCCAAACTGATATGGGGATCTTCTCGTTTTACATATACACACATACGTGGTATTTGCTCCTTTGTATATATGTTCTGTGTTTGTTATTGCCGATCTGATATTGTTATTCTTCCCAATCAAATGCAATCATTGTCACTTGGGAGTGATCTCCCTTTATCTTCATGTAATTGATCTGCTCGTTGAGGGCGCTGTGATTAGCGAATAAAGAACCTTGAACCTTGAACCTTGAACCTTATACTTCTTTTTATAGGCAGAAGGATTGTGGACTTGGTGCTTTTTACCAGATGGAAAAATATGTACAGGTTAGTGAGATATTGTACTTTTTACTTGTACCTCAGTCTTAAGGCATATGGGGCAAATCGAGGGGAAATATAAAGGGGGTACCCTTGGTATATAGGCTGTAAAATCTATATTTGTGCATAGTTTTATCTGTGCCTTCTCAAGATAGTTTGGGGATGGGTATGGTTTGTTCAGATGAGAGCATTCCTTATTTTAACAATGGTTCCATTCCTGACAGGCATCAGATTACAATTAATCGCTTCCGGGTCAGTAGCCACGACCTACATTGTTTAGAAATTTGAGAGCAGATCTTTATGGATTTTATGAGCTGCGATTTTTCAGCATTTCTGATACATTTGATATTTCAACTTGCAGATGAGTCTTCAAACTGTACTTCCTGGTGTTGATTTGGGCCACTTTGGAAAAAGCATGGTGGATGAAGACATGATCAGTGAAGGGTGAGAAGGCTCCCTGTTTACAAATTGAATGCCATTCTGTAGCACCAATCAGCTGTCAGTGGCGGTAATTTGAAATTTCCATGGTCAACATCTGTCAAGACTTCCACTGGTAATGTCCCACAAGATAAATATTGACATGCCAGGTGGATTTATGCATTGTGAATTTTCTGGATTTTTGCCGATTTTTAACGCTAATACATAACAAGTAACGAAATTAATAGTAGGCTGATGCCTATCACCCGACATTTTCACATTTGACCAGAGAACTTTAAATCGTCACTGTGGCTACAGTTTTTACTGGATCAGCCCAATTTTGTCCATGATGACTCATGAACTAAGTTCAAATATTAGGGTTGTTTCAAATTTATGTTAATAAATTATTAATAAAATAAAATAAAAATTTTAATTAATTTTAATAAATTTTTTAATTATTAAAATTATTTTTTTTCTTGCTAAATGTGGTTGAAATAAATATCATACTGATAATGCTGGGTAACATCTCTTGTATTGTTATGCCATTTCTGCGACAAAATTGAGACGTTTTGGAGCAAATATAGGCAAAAAATGACTGATTTGTCAGTACTAGGGCCAAATAGTCAATGCCAAATATGACGAGGTTCATTTAACACAGCTGGTAATTATGAGCAAATTAACTTTCAAGATACAATATAATGTAAATGGAAGAAAGGAAATTCACGTAGATACAATTACATGCTTTTTTTCAAAATCTCGACCTCAGTTCAAATCTTCAATGCTTCAAATCATTTATGCATTAATTCACTTTATATCAGTCTAAAACCACATGAAATTAATACTAATTATATCACCTGTAAAAACTCAGATGTTTGTTCCACACACAAAGAATTTCCAAAATGCCTTTTGCATTTGTAACTTTAATGAGACAAATACAATCTGATTAACTGAGTCAACAGTTAATCTGACTGTTGAGGGTTTCACATTGTTGTGTGTTTATTGTCAGTCACATTTGCATCATAGCAAATACTTTCTCTTCATTCCATTTCCACTATCTCCAGGATTATAAGTTTGTATTTCTCTTTCATATTCATATCAGAGATCTTGTGGGTAGCAAGAAACATGGATTACAGGCACCAAATATTAGCAAGCCCCATACAACCCCCTCTCCCCCCACACACATCAACTCTGGGAATTTCGCACAGTGTGACTCAGAGGTATGCCTCCAACTCTGTTGGAAGATAGGCCTTTCTCACTGTAAGTTGCCACTTTAATCTTTCACCAAACAGTTAACAGTTTAAGTTAGGCAACTTCCAGCTGTCCTCATCTTTCATGGTTGTTAATGTAGCAGAGATCAGCAAATGACCATCAGATATGTTGTCATTGAATTTTATTCCTTTTTTTCTTCTATGTTGTGTTTTGACAAGTGTTGCCTGTTTGCAGACATTGCATTCATGGACTTGAAATCTGACACAAAATATATTCCTCAATGTTATTTAGGAGTTTTCTCAGTAATAATAACTGTTTACAAGTAATATGTGCATCTTTCTAATTACTGCCAGCAAGATCTTGATGAGATGTAGATCCATCCAATTGAACTGACATATATTCTCTATATGGGAGTTGTGTATACCATAGACACCTCTGTGTTATATTTTGGTATGTGTTGTGTACACATTTGTGTATATTGCTGTCACTTATTACAGGATTAAACATGTCTTTGATCTTTGTATCAACATCAAATTTAAATCCCATTTGATAGATTACTGGGATGACCCACTGATTACATGGAGAAGTTAACCACTGCCATGAAGGAAATTTTTACCAAATGTAGCCTAAATGAGCACGTTGAAAACAAATTATGTTTTGACACATTTTGAATTTAAGTTTTCTTTATTTTTAAACTTTAATTTGAATAATTTCATAAAAAATGAATTAAAATAATAAGAAAATAATTAAAAATAGTGTTTAACATATCTAGTTAATACTTTATACTTCTTTTTATAGGCAGAAGGATTGTCGACTTGGTGCTTTTTACCAGATGGAAAAATATGTACAGGTTAGTGAGATATTGTACTTTTTACTTGTACCTCAGTCTTAAGGCAGATGGGGCAAATCGAGGGGAAATATAAAGGGGGTACCCTTGGTATATAGGCTGTAAAATCTATATTTGTGCATAGTTTTATCTGTGCCTTCTCAAGATAGTTTGGGGATGGGTATGGTTTATTCAGATGAGAGCATTCCTTATTTTAACAATGGTTCCATTCCTGACAGGCATCAGATTACAATTAATCACTTCCGGGTCAGTAGCCACGACCTACATTGTTTAGAAATTTGAGAGCAGATCTTTATGGATTTTATGAGCTGCGATTTTCAGCATTTCTGATACATTTGATATTTCAACTTGCAGATGAGTCTTCAAACTGTACTTCCTGGTGTTGATTTGGGCCACTTTGAAAAAGCATGGTGGATGAAGACATGATCAGTGAAGGGTGAGAAGGCTCCCTGTTTACAAATCGAATGACATTCTGTAGCACCAATCAGCTGTCAGTGGTGGTAATTTGAAATTTCCATGGTCAACATCTGTCAAGACTTCCACTGGTAATGTCGCACCACAAGGTAAATATTGACATGCCAGGTGGATTTATGCATTGTGAATTTTCTGGATTTTTGCCGATTTTTAACGCTAATACATAACAAGTAACGAAATTAATAGTAGGCTGATGCCATCTCAGCGATTTGACATGTTTGAGCTTTTTGACGGAAAGTTCCGGAAAGCAATCTCCGAAAACCGCTACTAAGTTATTTGCTATTTCAAGGGCTACTTTTATTCAACTATTCCGAAACAGTAGGTCTTAGAAATGTCATATCATGGTAAAAAAGAAAATTGCGTCAATTATCAAGATCCTGATGGTATTCATATGAACAGTCACGATCAAAACGTGACTGAGATACATCATTCTTTAGATGACGACTTTACAACCGAATATTATAGATTGAGAATACTGATCAGCGATACGGATTGGATATTTTTAGAACATCATGGTGTCTTGCCGGCATCATTAACAACTGTTGACCGCTTCTCTCTTGCAGGAAACAAGCCTATGTTTATGTATACTATGATTGTCTTTTTGAATTTGGTGCTAATACTGTTATATGGAATATGGAATAGGTCTTTGGATTATGGTCGCGGATATTCTCTAATGGACGACGGCTGGATTATGAATGACGGAGTAGACGCTTGTAATTAAAGTAAAAACTATAGAAATTACAATCTGGCAATAACTTTTGAATCATGAAATTTAATTCCAATAAATATATCACTAATTGCTACAGCGACAAATATCAAGAAATTAAACAAGCCATCTCAGACCAGTCCCCAGTTTTCAGACTATTCTTTTCATAGCCAAATTTACAGTGCATATATTCAGACTACAGTTCAGATCTTGTAGGCATGTTGAGTATAGCTTATGTACCAAATATGGAGTCTTAATTCGTTAGAAGTGCTTATATTTAACAGACTGAGATCCAGACTGCGGTTCAGATCAGCGCTCTCTGGCGACGTACAGACAAACTAATTACGCCATCTACTGAGGCATGTTGAGTATAGTTTATGCACCAAATATGGAGTATTAATTAATTATGGAAATGCTTAAAACATACAGACTGCGCTCCATACTGCAGTTCAGAGCAGCGCCGTCTGGCAACGAAGAGACAAACTTATTACGCCATCTTGTGGGGCATGTGGAGTATAGTTTATATACCAAATATAAAGTCTTATTTCGTTGTAGAAGTGCAAATATTTAACAGAATGAGATTCAGAGTGCGATTCAGATCAGCGCCCCCTGGCGACGTAGAGACAAACTAATTACGCCATATAGTGGGGCATGTTGAGTAAAAAGATAGCTGCCTGATAAAAAGAATCTCTTACAATTTTAAAATCTATACAGTCGATCAGAATATCGGTTTTCATTCAAGAGAAATTTCTCGAATGAAAAACGATATAGAGAATCAGTCGAGAAACCTTCGAGAGTTTTCCCAGTGGAGAGAAAAAACGATTAAAAACCGATGGAAGTAGTGCCGCTATTGACTTCGCCTAGCCTGGTACCCTAACTTACTGTCACATTGCTTACCTGTACAATTAAGCTAGGGAACCAGGCTACCACTCGGAGGCCTTGTTCAGCCTCGGGATTATCTTTTTCAAGTTTAGCGTGAACGATTAGCAGTAATGTTTATAATTATTGTGTCCCAACCAGCCAAGTTGCGTTTGTTTGTCAAATTCTTGAAATAGTGGTGTAGGAAGGAGTCAATGAGGCAATTCAGTTTTCACTGATAGCGTGAAGAAGAAAGAGAAGTCGCGTGTCTCCATGTTGTCGGGCAAACTTTCTGTTGAACCATAGACCAGTCAGTCAGTCATCAAATATCATGTAACGGTACTTATAGTCAATCTGTTGTATGTGTTCCAGTAGGAAATCCTGACCGAGTACTCCTTCAGTGGTTATTTCACAGACCGTGACAGCCTGCTCGAAAGTAACACCATTAAAGTGTAGGTCAAATATTGCCCATCCATGATGCTTTATTTTCTCTCCATTTGCACCAAGAATATTGGTGGAACCGGCCTGTATATCTGGTCGAAGTTCTCCAGAGATCCTGTCATAAGCCTGTTTAGACAACAGAGTCATGTTAGAGCCACTGTCTATCAGAAAATCAACAGCGTCGTTCAACCCATCTATGTACCCAGATGCGAAGAAACGATTATCCCATTTGTTTGCACCCTTCTCGAAATGCCCAATGCGGATGGTCCCTCTTTGCTCCACATCCAGTATTTGTAAATTTTGTTGATCAACATCCTTACTGTCTCCCTCCGATAAAATAATCCCTCCTACATCAACCAGATCTACACCGGGCCTCCCCACTCCCGTCAACCCTCGGCCTACTGAGCTGACGGATTGTTTCCCTGTGCTGTATGTCTGGATTACTTTAGCACCATACATTCCTCAAAAATGGGACAGTTTCGGAAGTAGTGTTCCGAAGATTGACAGACGAAGCAGGTTCCACTACCCTTACCCCTATTTTGATGGTCGGTAGCCTCGATTTCGCCCAAATTTTTCCAGTTCCTCAACCCTTTGTATCAGCTCAAAATAAGGAGTTTTGCCCTTCGCTGGTGGTCTATTATAGCTCCCTGCTTTATCAGCTGTGCCCCATGATTCTGTTGCTCTGATTATTGTCTTCTTTTTATCCCTGGTGTCACCCAGTAAGGCTTCAAAACGTTCAATTACATCCACTGCTTCAGATATAGTTGTACAATCCTGTCGAAGCATCGATACTTCATCTCGACAGTGATACTCTTGTAGAATTGATTCAAAGCTAGAGCTTCTTGTGCTTCAGAATTAAAGCCTTTTGTGCTAATTGTCTAAGGTCATCACCAAGTTCAGCTATGGTTTCATCTGTTTGCCGCTGTCTTCCCTCTAGCCTAGATAGCCATTTATTTTTATGTCTAGAACTGCCAAATGTTTCTTCCAATTTTCTAGATAAAATGCAGAATGTACGTCTTTCGACTTCAGACAACCCTATATAGAATGTTCTTGCGGGCCCGCGTAGACTAGCCGCAAGTGTCAACCCCTTCTCCCTCTCGGACCATGTCCCTAATTCCGCACAATCAAGAAAATGGGACAAATATTCTTCCCAGTCCCCCTTACCATCAAAAGGTTCTGGTTTCAGTTTTAGACTTGGATGACGATATCTATCATCACCCCTTCCCTCCCATCGTGTGTAATTGGTGTATCGTCTAATGCTGGGTCCGTCATT
>JAVTVY010041686.1:0-18329 GCA_036873755.1 Hanleya hanleyi | reverse complement strand
ATCGTAATAAAATATCGTATCGTATCAGGTCTTGATTCATTTTTTTTTATTTTCTGTAAGTCTTCAATTTTGAATTATTTTATATTTGTGGCGAGCCAGTAAACATATATCTGCAAAACAAGCGTCCAATACCTGACCGGTTAAACCGTTAAAATATTCATCGGGGCAGATAAAGAACTCCACATAAAGATCTCCATTTTGACATTACTTAAATTCTTTAAATACATGTAGAGATAACAGTGGGACTGATTAACCAGAACAGCATGATATAAAGATTAATGCTTAAATTGTGTTTGAAATCCAAACACCTCAAACTAGTATGAGGTCGTTTTGGTCACTGTCGGATGTGAGGAATTTATATTTTTCCATGTGATATGGCCGTTTAATCGTTTCAGGTGCATTGATACATAACTATTTTACACCTTTCAAAAAAAGTGACAGAGGTGGGATAAATACTCGTTGGGACTGTAAAATTCAATAGGCAGTCAGACTGATGTTTTGGATTTTGGCTGTAATATGTAAATTATTTGTTTATACAAAGCTGTTTAACTGCTGACCAGTCGGACCTCGGTAACGTGTTTAATCAAAATAATATATTATTATATGGCTTGCATTGTATTTTGCAGCATACATGTATCTCACTAGATATCTTCTTTGTAGGTTTTGCAATGGATGTGATATTTTTCATGCTTCTAAGTACATATTTGGCTAGACATTGATGGGGTTCTATTTGTGTTCTACATTCTAAGGAACATATGTTGTGAGTACCGGGTACCGTGTTCTTGTCAACTCTCACTGATATGACAGACTGCATACGAAATATGCTGGGAGGCATAGACTTTGGTGTGTCCATGCCTGTCTGTCTGTCTCAACTACTTCCAGTTTTCATCACAAGACATTTACACCGAGCAGCTTTGTACTTTGCTCTGCAGCAACACCAGTTCCTGATACTCGCATTGCAACACCATCAGATGATCCTGGGGTGAACAATAATTGTTTTCTTCAAATGTCAATGAAAAATCTTGGGTAGGGCCGTATTCATGGGTAGATAATTACCACGAACAATGCCTTTCTAAAGTTGTGTTTGACCAATCAGAGCATGTCATGCCTTAATCACTTCTACTGACATGGAAACAATTCCTGCCAGCTGTGTTCATGGGACCCATTCCCCCATTGGTAGAGTTGGTTACCTCCTAAACAGTCGGTATATCCGACAGTAAGAGGTATACCACTTGTTGAAATGAAATGAGGATCGATACAAAGGGGGCTGTATACTAGTAGATACAATAACCAGTCAGTCAGAACAGACTTGAGTTCAGGTAGAAGTGTCAGATCAAGATTAGATAGACGAAACGAAGCAGTTCCTGCTGGTAGACAATAATTACAATAATTCTATTCATAAAACATTATATACATAATGCCAGGTACATTTTGATAGAAGCCGGTAAAATAAATACGCCACACGTTGCATTCCCGTATTATTTACAACTTGGTTCATTTCAGATTCCTTAAGACCAAGGTGAACACGTGTGATTGTCTATCTTACCGGACAGTACCGCAATATCTCCAATTACTTGAGCGTTTAACCCCATCATTTGTAAGGTATGTGACTGGGATTTTATTCCAGTATTTTCGTTATTTTTGGATTACACTATCCTAGTATACATGTAGCACAGATTCTAGTGCTGAAAATTGGCAGAGTCCCATGCTGGAATCGAACCCACGACCACCAGAGTAATGCACCCGACCTTTGTTGTAATTATATTGAACTTCTGTTTATCTACCCTTTTTCATCAGGAGGATGATTCAGGCGAAAGATCGGGTTATATAATCGTTTCGTCTATTTATTGGGATAGAGAGTAGTTCACGTTTATATCATTCGCCTATGAATCTATTACATGGTGATGTATGTAATTTTCGAACCTGAAAGAATTCCCTAATAATTTTACAGTGTCTAGACACCTCGCAAAGAACAAAAGTCAAGAAAAATGCTATATCTCTCACAGCAGAACTATCATGCGTAACACTGTTCCACTGTTTAACTGTTCCATAGTCGAATATTGACTGACCAAAATATGGGCCTGTCAGATTCAAGGGTTGGGCCGGACAGGTTGCTCCTTGTAGGCACAGGGGCTCGTTACCATTGTTAATTGAGTTGAATACAGGGGGGGGGGAGGGGTCGAGGTAGGGAATAAATGGGGTTCCCTACCTCGACCCCCCCCTGTAATCAATTCAATTAACCAATTAACAAAGGTAACGAGCCCCTGTGCTAGTAGGCTGAAGATCATGCTTATGGTGCTGATGGACATGATTGAGGCTTCACTCCAATTCAGCTTCCACCCCTACTATATCTTTGATATGGACGAAAGGGACCCCGTTTTCTATTATATCATACTTCTATTTAAAAAAAAAATCATGGTTGCATAACTGTTTTATTGCATATTTCACAATAATTATATATATTCTGCTTCATATCGACGGTACCGAATCCTTACTCTGCATCCTTGGGGGGGGGGAGGGGGGTCGAGGTAGGGAATAAATGGGGTTCCCTACTTCGACCCCCCTGTAATCAATTCAATTAACCAATTAACAAAGGTAACGAGCCCCTGTGCTAGTAGGCTGAAGATTATGCTTATGGTGCTGATGGACATGATGGAGGCTTCACTCCAATTCAGCTTCCACCCCTACTATATCTTTGATATGGACGAAAGGGACCCAGTTTTCTATTATATCATACTTCTATTTCAAAGAATTTGCGGGCCGAAAATTTAACTAGAAAAAAGCCTGACCTTTAAACAATGAAAATGGGCTCATTCACCCACTAAATAATTAAACAGGATGTACACACAGATGATGTAATATATCTACAAATATTATATCTGCTCATCTGTTAAAAATAGAAACTGCATGGTTGATACATTGGTAGTATACCCAATTTCAGTAAACTCAGATATAATATCACGGAATATTATATATAAATCCCGTGCGAGTTGAACTACTATTGTTAGCCAATCAGATGGATAGCTGGTTTTAACTATTTCAAAATCACGCCCACATTAATTACACACGGTAGCGTCTAATATATAAACATTATCCTGAAACAGTTTCCAAATATGGCATCATTTTCAGACAGGGTCCGTAAACATCAGAGAGTTTACTCCCGCCGAAAAGTCTGGCTTTGTTAGGGGTGGGAAATATCAAAAGATTGTGCCGTGCGAAGATGTTAATCTCCGTGAAGTAAACGTCAATTGTCAGAGCGAAAATGTTGAAATGGTCGTGATTGGCTTATTATGGGATCTCGTAGAATATCGGCGAGCATTCTCACGAAGTTTTCATAGTGTTAGGTCTAGATGGTATTCCCCTGATTTACCTTATTGGTTTACCTAGATTGTAGATTATCAAAACAAGCCGCATTTATTGAGGAAGGATTCGATCAAGCAATATCATTGGAGGAAACCGAGCGCTTGTAAATTTGTCAAATTCATGAGTAACACAAGGAGACAATTTATATTAACCTGGATAAATCTGTTTTCATGGCTACCAAGATTCGAGCTAGTTGAAGGTTTATAGAAGCACGCATTGTATCTATATCTGTCCGACCACCTGTTTTACTGTATTGTTCCATTTTTATACAACTGACCATCACAATTTTATCGAGATGGATATTTCAGAATGTAAACGTCAAGAAAGATCTTATCTTGGATTAAAGTGGGGGGGGGGGGGGATTTGGATTACTGTCACGCTCAAGTTTGTTTCACTCGGATGGTGACAGTCGGTTTGGTTGGTGGAGGAAGCCGGAGTACCCAGAGAGAACCACCGCCCGTCGGCAAGTAACTGACAAACTTCCACACATGGACTTCTTTTTTTATTATTATTATTTTGGATTGAAACAAAAATATTAGCTTTATTACCATCCCACAAAATAGTTTTTCTCGTGAAAACGTCACATACCCTTAAGGCTTTGCAATACATTATCATCACCATGTGGAGATGTGCACGTGACGTTTTCGGCCTGATCTAACATTTCTTTTATGCCTTTGATAATAAAAAAAGCCCCACTTCCATGTGACATTCTTTTTTGAAAATGCAACTTATAAGGTGGTGTATGATTCTTGAAACAAGATAAACTAGTGTATGATTTCTTAAAACCATCACCATAAAGATGAAGCCTGATATCCTGAAAGCATTGCCCCTCATAATGTGCTGTAAGAACTAAAAAAAACAACAAGAAAAAAAAGAAAGAAAAAAAATGGACACCTCAAACCAAAACCATTTTTGGTTCTTTCATATAGTCTTTCAATAGAATTTGGGCTTGAGGTGTCCTATTTTTGTACAAGAGAAAATCATACCTATAAAAGTCTCAAAAATAACACAATACACCCCGGAACTCATTTTGGTTAATCATATCTCCATTTGTATAAGCCCTCCAAAAAGGCGGACGTATTATGTGATGGCGGTTTCCGTCCGTCTGTCCGTCCGTCTGTCCGTCCCCCGTGTCCGGTCTATGTTTGGAACAGTTTTCTATTTACAGTTCCAATTTTTGGTGAGTGGATACCCTACGGGGAGACGATGTGTCGCGTACCAAAATGAAGGTCAAGGTCAGAGGTCAAAGGTCACTGGCCTAAAAAACAGGAAATTACTGAAGTGTTCGTGTCCGGTCTATATCTGTGAGCGTTTTCTATCCACAGTTGCAATTTTTTGTGAGTGGATACGCTAGGTGGAGACGATGTGTTGCGTACCAAAATTGAGGTCAAGGTCAGAGGTCAAAGGTCACTGTTGCCTAAAATCAGGAAATCATTGATCATTGACAGTTTTCTATCTACAGTTCTAATTTTTGGTGAGTGGATGCCCCAGGGGGGAACGATGTGTTGCACACAAAATGTAGGTCGAGGTCAGAGGTCAAAGGTCAGTGTCACGGAAAAATCAGGAAATCATTAAAAATTTCTAATCTTTTGTGAGTGGATTCAATAGGGGGAAACGAGGTGTCGCATACCAAAATATAGGTCAAGGTCGAAGGTCAAAGGTCACTGACCCCAAAATCAGGAAATTATTAAAAATAACTTTTTTTGTGTCAGTAGATACATGAGGGGGACATGATGTGTCACATACCAAAATGTAGGTCAAGGCCGAAGGTCAAGGTCACTGTGACCCCCAAAATCATGAAATTGTTAAAAATCATGATGTTTTGTGTCCATTGATACACATCCTCACGAGCCAGTGTATCGATCGATCTGTTAGGATCGATACACTGGCTTGGTTAGTTGCCCATATGAGTTCTGGATATAAATAGATAAAGAGGTTTCCTCTAAATCAACCCAATCAGTGAATGCGCTAAGCCAGTTGATTAGGCCAATCCGCTGCTGGGTATGAGATATGACAGGATTGAATTTCATTGCGGACTCAACTGCTTTGATGTCAAGTTGAAATCAACATCAGAAGTCAAAGCAAAAACCGCAAGCTTGGGATACCGACATGCTTATTCAAAACAAGCGCGGTGGATGAAATATTCGAGATTGTATAATGGAGGTGTCGACTCAAGAACTCACTCGAAAGACCAAAAATGTCAAGGTAAACCCTCTCCAAGGATTTAGGATTTACCTGGACTTGTGAAGATGATTGGGATATTGAGGGAAGACAATGTGTCGTGTACCAAAATGTAGGTCAAGATTAAAGGTCAAGGTCACTGTGACCCAAACATTTGAAATTATTAAAAATAACCTTTTTTTGTGCCAGTAGATACATTAGAGGGACATGATGTGTTACAAATCAAAATGTGGGTCAAAGATCAAGGTCTCCAAACCCCAAACTCAAGAAATCATTAAAAGTCACATTTTCATATACATGTCGAAGACGAGATCATGTAATGCGATGTTGCATTCTGTCCATTCACCCATTAACATTATTTGTCCATGCGATATCTCTAGTTTCAAGGTATGGATTGATAACAAACTTTGGGTATAGCTTACTCGCATTGCAAAGAGAGATCAATTTGTCAAAAGTCAAGTTTAGCTGCCTGTTTATTAACTCAAGAACAAAGGTTTACTTCATCATTTTCTTCACATCCTTCTACCTTCATGGAATATTTTCTCGCCTGAAAGGAATCCATTTGAAAGAAAACTACTATTTTCTTGTGTTTGACTATTGTCGATTTCAGTGTGGGTTATGTGAGCTCTCGACTCTTGTTTCAAGGTCACCTAGTTACCAAGAGTTCAGCCCATTTTAGTTTATCATTCAATATAAGATGTGATGTATGTAACATTCTCAGAAGCATAAAATCGTAGACCTTTCTCTGGATTGCTAGCTACCAATTCGGATGAAGGCCATTAACAATCTAGAAATTCAGACCAGTGTAATTCCAGATATACGGGCGTATATTGAAGCCCCTTGGGCTCTTGTTAAAGTTTAAATTCAAATTTATTTCCAGGCTGATACTTCAGTTTTGTTTTATTTTATTCAATTGTGACGTGTCTGAATGTATGTGAAATGTGAAATAAAAATGGGGGATCACTTTTGAATGGCAGCAAAATAACAGATAAATGGAGCCCTTTAGACCCTATCCATTAAGGAGTAGGGGTGGGAATTGGGATGGAAGTGGGAAAATATTCTCTGGAATTGAATTCGCGTGACACCAAAAGCATGATCTTTAGCCTGCGTTGTACCCCTTCACTTGATTGTTCAGTCGTTGAATAATATGAAAAGCCCACATTTTTTTCGGACAAATTTCACCCTGGAGTGTCGTAAATGGTTCTGTGGTGGCAGATATATGTCAATATTTTGTTGTTGTGAGGTGTCCGAATACTATTGTTAAAATATTCAGTCTCTTAAGAAAATTGCAAAAATGCTCCAGGCGCATCTAGACATGAACATGATCTTCTCCCTTAAGCAAGTGATAATATTCTGATCCATTTAACAGAGTTACAAGACGGAAAGCTTGGTCAATCTGTGAGGATGCTGAAAGTCTACAAATCTTGATACTCTTGATGTTCATTAATCTCGTCGCCCTGGCTGTCCGTGAATCTCGGCACCCTGGCTGTTCGAGAACATCGTCCCTCTGGTCACCTTGTCACCCTGGCAGTTCTTGAACATCGTCCCTTTGGCTACTAGTGAACTTCCTCACCCTGGCTGTGCATGAACCTCGTCGCCTTGGCTGTCTGTGAATTTCTTCGCTCTGGCTGTCCCTGAACGTCGTTCCTCTGGCTACCAGTGAACCTCCTCGCCCTGGCTGTGCATGCACCTCGTCGTCCTGGCAGCGCCTGAACCACGTCGCCCTGTCTCTGCATGAACGTTGTCGCCCTGGCTGCGCATGAACCTCGTCCAGTAAAACTAGTGGCTCTGGGTCTATGTGAGCCTCGTCGATCTGGCTGTCAGTGGACTGCATCACCCTGACTGTCCGTGAAGCTCGTAGCTTTGGCTGTCCGAGAACGTTGTCGCTCCGGCTGTCCCGTGAACCTCATCGCCCTGGCTGTTTGGGAAGGTCGTCGCTCTGGCTGTACGTGAATCTCGGAAGTCTGTCCTCCGCCGTCGGTATTCTGCATCTAATGGTAAATCGCCACACTTGGCTGAGTTTGATAATGGTGAACAAGAACTCTGATTACGCTGGGATATGGAGCCGAACAGAACTGTAGAACTGTACCCTATCGGAAATCTATCACCCACGGTTTTTGGAGGAAAATACGATCGGAAGTTGTAATAACTCAGTCACCCCCAATTTTTAGCCAATCCCATTTGTAAAACGTATTTCAGTGAATTCTGTAGTCAGATATCAGCAGGTAATACATCGAAAGATTAATACTTGAGACAAGTGGACATTCCGAGAATAGAAGAAAAGTTTTGGAAACCAACGTCATGGAGCCTGACACTGAAGAAGAACCGTTAAGTGTTCAAGATTCGCGTTCAGACAGTGAACAACAGTGTCAGTCGACTGATCACATGGATATCCACATCGAAGAAAAATCAGTCACATCCTCTCCTCGAGATTGTGGGGGTTCCCAACAGGCGGATATCAGAGAAGACATCGTAAACCAGTCTGCAGAGAAATCGTTCAAGTGTCCAGTATGTGACTACAAGTGCACACAAAAGCGACATCTGACGGTGCATATAAAAACTCACGGTGAAGAGAAACCGTACACGTGCTCACTGTGTGGGTACAAATGTAAAGGAAGTGGCACTATGACTACCCACATGAGAACTCACACTGGGGAAAGACCGTTCACGTGTACACTATGCTATTTCAATTTCAAGCGACAACAGCACCTGACGAAACACATGAGAACTCACACTGGAGAGAAACCATTCAAGTGCTCAATATGTAAGCATCGATTTTCTATAAAACACAATCTGGTGACACATATGAAAATTCACACTGGTGAGAAAGCCTACAGGTGTTCCGTCTGTGGATGTAGGTTTAGAGAAAAACAGCAATTAGAAATACACTTGAGAATTCACAGCGGAGAGAAGCCATTCAAGTGTACATTTTGCGAGTTTAGATGTACACAAAAGGCGAATCTGAACACACACATGAAAACTCACACTGGAGACAAACCCTTCAAGTGTACATTGTGCGAGTACAGGTGTGCACAACAGCCGAATTTGAAAGCACACATGAAAAAACATACTGGGGAGAAACCATTCAAATGTGCAATGTGCGAGTACAGGTGTGCAAATCGGCCTGGCCTGAAAGTACACATGAAAACCCATACTGGAGAGAAGCCATTCAAGTGTTCGTTCTGTGAGTACAGGTGTGCGCTTCAGCAGACCCTGACAAACCACACGAGGACACACACGGGAGAGAAACCATTCACATGTCTGATCTGCGAGTACAGTTGCACACAACGGGGAAATCTGGACACTCATATGAGAATTCATACCGGCGAGAAGCCATTCATGTGTTCAGTTTGTGACTACAGGAGTACAGCACAGTCGAGTTTGAAGAGCCACATGAAGATTCACACTGGCGAGAGACCATTCCAGTGTACATTATGCGAGTTTAGCTTTGCACATAAGTCGCACATGACAACACACATGAGAATCCACACTGGAGACAAACCATTCCAGTGTACATTATGCGAGTACAGGTGTGCACAACAGTCGAATTTGAAAGCACACATGAGAATCCACACTGGAGACAAACCCTTCAAGTGTACATTGTGCGAGTACACGTGTGCACAACAGTCAAATTTGAAAGCACACATGAAAAAACATACTGGGGAGAAACCATTCAAATGTGCAATGTGCGAGTACAAGTGTGCAAATAGGCATGGCCTGAAAGTACACATGAAAACCCATACTGGAGAGAACACCCTACTGAATCGACAAGTATGATTATAGGTGAAAACCGCCGGTCACGTGTCAAATCACAGTCAAGTGTGGGCGTGTGTCTGACCAGACGACAGTGACCACAGCCGAAAATGAACGATTTTCAGCATATCGATGACGGGTATGGTTACCGGTGTCCAGTCATTTTTTGAAGGAGAGATATCGTACTATATTGTCACCAAATGTAGGGTTATTACTATTTCAAGTTAACAACAATTTTAAACATTTTTGCGGCGAGAGGTGTTTTTAGGGGTTGGTAGACAGTCCATGGTATGTATTAGCATCGAATTATAGTGTGAGGAAATGAGCACAAAATGAACACGTGAGAACTTACTACCTGCCTCATGTATCACTGACTCATTCATCTCTCGATTCCTTCCACTTGTGTGTGTTTAAGAGGAATATGAACTATTAATAGTTTATTCTCTGTCTGTCTGATATTACGACAGTCCATGGTATCATCATCGGACCGATCGACAGTCCATGGTAGAAAAACATGCACTTGTGAATGATGCACAGAGAGCACATCGTCTGATCCAATGATTCGCCAAATGGACTGTTGCCAAGACAAATGGACTGTCGACATATCTGATATATAATCATATGTTGCCTCAGTATAACATTGCAGCTGTTATGCGGCTGCAATGTGAAGTGATCCAACCTACAGTTCATGGTCGCATGACAAATGGACTGGTGCATTCACCTATAATCATACTTGTCGATTCACTAGGGTGGAGAAGCCATTCAAGTGTTCGTTGTGTGAGTACAGGTGTGCGCATCGGCAGACCCTGACAAACCACAAGAGGACACACGGGAGAGAAGCCATTCACATGTCCGATACGCGAGTACAGTTGCACACAACGGGGAAATCTGGACACTCGTATGAGAATTCATACCAGCGAGAAGCCATTCATGAGTTCAGTTTGTGACTACAGGTGTACAGTACAGTCGAGTTTGAAGAGCCACATGAAGATTCACACTGGCGAGAGACCATTCCAGTGTACATTATGCGAGTTTAGCTGTGCACATAAGTCGCACATGACAACACACATGAGAATCCACATGGAAGAGAAACGCTACAAATGCTCATTGTGTGGGGACAGTTTTAAACAAAAGCGCGAGCTGACGAAACGCAGAAAAAAAACATATATGAGGCGGTTAAGTGGGGAGAATTATTCACCTTTTTGTGACAGATGATAATTTATAGATTAAGCATTACTGCTGGTCGGTTGTTTGAATACAGACCTTCGTCCACAAATGTAGAAGAAAATTTGTGATACTTAAAAAAACTGTAATAGAAATTTCTTGATGGAACATGCGCAGCAGAAAACGTCGGAGCGGTGTATTTATAGACAACCTGTAGGGAGGCAGCGAGCCAAAATATTTCATATTTACCGCACCCAGCATATAATCGACGAAGGTTCAAGCGAGAAAGACATTAAGTGGATGGAGACCCCTTTTCTGAAATGCTACATCAGACTGCGTCGGATGAGAAGAGGAAACATCCGCGGTGTAATCACGGCCTAGCTTTTTGTTCGATATTTCGCATGACATTCGCGGACAGTTTGTATTACAAAAAAAAACAAAAAACTATTTAGTCGGCCGGTCCAGGCTTCTGAGACCTCTGCGTCTTCCGTTGATTTAGTAGTATAATTAGACCCTTCCTTTTTATAAAGTACGTTTTCGCGAGGATCCGGCCCAATGAGGTTATTTGATTGGCATAAGGCATCATATTGTCTTGTATGCTATAAGTGAAAATCAGTGTAAATGCGCCTCATGTTTCTGGGATAAATAGTTTCGTACAGTTAAGTGTAATCGTGCCATATTTCTGTTCGTAAATATATGAAGATGTGCCATTAACAAAATGAGTTATATACATAATACTCTTTAAGCCGTGGATGAAAGCCGGGCCTCGTTATGATACATCTAAATATGTTTACACAGAAGAATGGGTGCTTTCCTCTCCAAATTCGAGATGTCGCTCGAACACACTAATTCACGACCCTCTTATTTCCTCCGAATCATGACACTCACTTGCTGTCGATTATTCATAGTATACAAAAAAACAGAAGGAGATGTGGTGCTTCATTGGTAATATTGTATTTTTGGTGATTCAGCCGTGCCGCACTGGGCCGAATCGTCGCTAAAATGTACAACATCCTACTTCGAATTTCTCTGCCAAAGCGTGTGATTTTGAATTTTGAAAATGGTATATCGTCAACTCAAGGTATTTATTTTTTATCGTTGAAATCATATTCAACTAAGAGGAACATATATGAAAGAAATAATCGAAGAAAAAAAAGTGTGTTGTTTATTTTTATTTATTCAAAGAAAAGAAAATTTAAAAGAAAAAAATTATACAGCAGGCTTGATCCCATTCACCCGAGCCTGTGTGTCTATCTGCGAGGATTTAAGATTTACCATAACTTCTGAAGATAGCCTGTTCCATACATTTACAGGGTAAAAATAAAAAAGGAAGTAAAAATTTTGTTAAAATTAAATTTGTTCAGGTATGACCTAGTTTTTAAGCATTAACTTCAAAAGAGTAGGTTCCAAATTTGATTAAGCTTCTTGATCTAGTCATGTAAAATTGGATTGTAAACCATGTTAAGGAATAATATAAAACATCAAAGAATTGGGTCACAGATTATCAGTAAATTGAAAAAAGTAAGTAATCTATGAGAAATTTTTAGTTTAAAAGGAAGGCTGTTTTTTCTATTTCTTTTAGGAAGATATTTTTGTCATTTAGAAAGTGATCGTATAGCTGTAGTATTTTCGTAATTTTTGGGATTACACTATCTTAGTATAGCACAGATTCCAGTGCAGAAAATTGGTCGAGTGCGGACCGGGATATAGTGCTGGCCATTGGGTGCCTTACTCCCGGGGTCGCTGCTTCAAATCCCGATTCGCACTCCACCAATTTCCTGCACCAGAATCTGTGCCATACTAAGATAGTGTAATCCCAAAATAACGAAACTACTGCTATTTCTATTTGTTAATGTTTTAGAGGGTATCACATTCGCGTGACAAAAATATGATGTGTGACCCTGGATATATAAGTGTCCTGTAATATAGCTATTACCATGTGGCACATACTGCGGTTATTTAATTAGAGAACTTTATTAATGGTTTACTCCAACTGTATCCCAATTATGTGCTTCATTTTGGTATAATAATATAGCATAACAATTCACGATTGTATATAACGACGCAGTTACATCGTTATTTTAGTGACTTTCAACGCAACCTTGGATCGTTTAATCTCTGTATACACAAGCCAAATATATTTGGATCACTTGATATATTTTTAAAATTTATTTATGCTTTTCATTATTTTCTTATCGTGTTATGAACTACATGTGCTATGCATATTGAATTAGGGCGTTTTAAAACCATACTATCCGTGAAATATATATGCAGATTTGAAAATGGGACTTAGCGGTGAATAATTTTATGATTGTACATGTAAAATATCTGTAAGCGGTTCGATCAACTGAAAAATGTTTGAACAGTATTGTATATAGACTTTCCTTTAACAATATATAGTTAGCCTCAATTTGTCTTAATTTTTATACGCCCGCCAAAAGGCGGACGTATTATGTGATGGCGGTTTCCGTCCGTGTGTCCGTCGGGGCGTCTGTCCGTCCGTCGTGTCCGGTCTATATCTGGGAGAGTTTTCTATCTACAGTTCTAATTTTTGGTGAGTGCATACCCTACGGGGAGACGATGTGTCGCGAACCAAAATTAAGGTCAATGTCAGAGGTCAAAGGTCACTGGCTTCAAAAACAGGAAAGCACTGAAGTGTTCGTGTCCGGTCTATATCTGTGAACGTTTTCTATCCACAGTTGAAATTTTTTGTGAGTGGATACTCTAGGTGGAGACGCTGTGTCGCGTACCGAAATTGAGGTCGAGGTCAGAGGTCAAAGGTCACTGTTGCCTAAAATCAGGAAATCATTGTTCATTGACAGTTTTGTATCTACAGTTCTAATTTTTGGTGAGTGGATGCCCTAGGAGGGAATGATGTGTTGCATACCAAATGTAGGTCGAGGTCAGAGGTCAAAGGTCAGTGTGACCGAAAAATCAGGAAATCATTAAAAATTTCTAATTTTTTGTAAGTGGATTCAATAGGGGGCAATGAAGTGTTGCATACCACAAAATAGGTCAATGTCGAAGGTCGAAGGACACTGCGACCCCAAAATCAGGAAATTATTAAAAATAACATTTTTTTTTGTGTCAGTAGATACTTTAGTGGGACACGATGTGTCACCTACCAAAATATAGGTGAAGGTCACTGTGATCCCAAAATTGTGAAATTGTTAAAAGCCATGATTTTTTTAGTCCATTGAGAAATTACAGGGAGCCGTTTTGTCATGTGACCCAAAACTCAGGAAATGATTAAAAATTACTAATTGTTTGTGAGTGGATTAAGTAGGGGGAAATGAAGTGTCGCATACCAAAAATTAGGTCAAGGTCAAAGGTCACTGTGACCCCAAAATCAGGAAATTATTAAAAATAACATTTTTGTTTGTGTCAGTAGATACATTAGGGGACACGATGTGTCACATACCAAAGTGTAAGTCAAGGTCATTGTGACCCCAAAATCGTGAAATTGTTAAAAATCATGATTTTTTTTGTGTCCATTGGTACATTGAGGGAAGACGATGTGTCGTGTACCAAAATTTAGGTCAAGGTTACTGTGACCTCAAAATCAAGAAATCATTAAGTCACATTTTCATGTGCCTGTCGAAGACGAAGTCTTTTATAATGCGTTCTGTCCATTCATCCATTAACATTTGTTGTCCATGCGATATCTCTAGTTTCAAGGTATGTATTGGTACTAAACTTTGAGTATACCTTACTCGCACGGCAAGAGGAGCCATACATTTTGAGATCAATTGGTCAAAGGTCAAGGTCACAGTCTCCCAAAACTGGATCAACTTTAGCTGACTCTATGTGTTATATGTAGGTTGGAATATTCAGAGTTCTCTCTCATACATGTACATGACATTTGTCCTGTGGAGTTGTCTCCCATGTTTGAACCAGGTACATTTAGTTAAACTGAACATTGTGAAATTAAAACCATACATTTACTAATTTATCGGGGAGAGGGGTCCTTTTACGAACTTCATACCTGTCAATATTTACTTCATCAATTTCTTCTTCCTTCATCAGGACTGCACAAATTGAAAATTGTGATTAACACAAATATGGGTTACGCTAAAATTGTTGGGTAACCCTTCTCTGATTTGCATAACCCATCACTATTGTATACAGGTTAATATCCGTAATTCAACTGAACTGAAAATGGGTTACACATAATGAAAATTGTGCAACCAAACCTATTGTTCGCGCAATTTGTGCAGTCCTGTTCATGAAAAATTCTCTCGCCTGAAAGGAATCCATTTGCAGGAAAACTACTATTTTCTTGTGTTTGACTATTGTCGATTTCAGTATTAGATATGTGAGCTCTTGACTCTTGATTCTGGATTGATAGCTACCAATTGGAATCAAGGCTAGTAAACAACCCTGAAATTTAGACCAATGTAATTTCAGATATACGGGCGTATATTGAAGCCCCTTGGGCTCTTGTTAATTTTGGAATATGTCTATGACGTTAATTTTTGTATATCTATGACAATAGTGTAAATATGTATGTTTGCCCACATTTCTGTGGCGTAGGACGCAAACTTGCTCGGATTTGAGGCAGAGATTGAAAAGATCGATTTTAGTCTCGAGATTTTAAACTTCATATTACATAATCCAGCTCATTTTAGTAATTTTTAAGAGCTAAATATTATGGCAAGATTTTTTTTTATTTTTAGGCACGAATTTGCGCAATTCTACACATTGGCTTATATTGGCTTGCCCGGCATCGCCTCTTCTTACGCCTATGCACTTTTTTTGCGACACCATATATGGTATTCCTATCAATGAATCGCTGAAATTATCATTTTTAATGACTATATATATATATTTTTTTATGCCAACTGTTTTCTCCATATTGTACATGCATGTAATCCTCTTATTGGGACCAGGGTGAAATAAAAATTAAGCTTCTGTAATGGTTTCTTGAAAGAAGTAATATAGCATTTCAGACAGTTATCCGACATATTCCTAAATATACGTTACCAACCCCCGAACAGGGCTACCATTACGCCATATTATACACCCCTGCCCTCATTCACTTAATAGCCATGTCCCAAAACATCATTTCACAAAACCTAGATCTTACCAGCCACAAGTCCTCATTAGCATACTAAATACTAGGATACTTAATTTTCAGACATTGCCGACTTTTTTCGAATAGACGACCTTTATCTTTGCTGTAGTTTTTGTTGTTGTTGCTAGTAGTATATAAAGGTGAAATTGGTTCCGATTTAGGGGCGATAACTCTGTTTGAACAGTTTCTGGATATCTTCCATGATTCGCAAATTTCTGCCCCTAAATCGGACCCAATGTCCCCATTTACTACTTATAAAATTGACGTCACTATGACGTCACATCCGACCACGTGACATCCGGGTCACAGGTCACATACAGGTCAAAGCTCACTTTCGGTCACGTGACGGCCCAGCACAGGATAGGACATGTTAGGTCCATTCTGGCGCAATTTTTTGTAGTTCTGGTTAGGTTTTTGTTAGGATTAGGGTTTTATTATGGTATGTTTGTTTGGGTCATCGTCGCCGTGTGACCAATAAGGTTAGGTGCGACGTTAAAATTCAAACAACCAACCAACCATTCTGGCGCATTGGACAAAGTTTCAATGGGAAACCTACTCACAGACACGTGTGGTATAGGGTGTGACCCCTTGCTTTTTGTGTCTCGAGCTGTCCCCTGCTCACTCTGGCCGTAGTATAGAAAGCAGACACTTGGGAGCTCGTGAGGGTCTGTTGAGTGATTGAGGGGTCATCCGTTGTCCAACTGGACCGTGTGGGGTGTCATCTTGAGCGATGTCCATGTGGTTTTTGACGTCATTGGTGACGTCATTAGTACGAGTAGTACCAAAAGAGGGCGTTTTGGGGGTGCGTTGGGGTGTGTTTGCGCGCTTGAGGGACCATCCTTGATCCGATTGCCTCGTGTGAGGTGTTAAAGTTATGCTTTCATGGTATAGACCACGACTTGAGGGATGTCCACGTCATCTGTGACGTCATCAGTAGGAGGAGTAGCCAAAGTGGGCATTTTGGGGGGTGTGAAGGAAGGTGTTTGGTGTAGAGATGGACCATGTTTGGTCCAAATGGCCCGATTTGGGTATCCTAGTGAAACTTTCGTGGGATAGAGTCAGACTGGCGTGTTTTTTATTGGACAAATATGATTACCAGTACCGGTACATTAAAATAAATTGGAATCCGTAGTGTATAATTTGCCGATCGACAATTCATGCGTCAGCGTGAGTGGTTTGGTTTAAAGTCATGCGTGCTAGGCGATTCCGGCGTGTTTCATCTGGAGATTCATAGGGACTTCATGTTCTTGGTTCCCGAGCGTAAAACCAGATCTACAAAAATCGCTTCCCATCTTAATTGTCGCTCATGTAAAGACTGCGTTTTTGTAGATCTGATTTTTATCAGATTGGACCCAATTTGGAGGCTGCAGTTGGGAAACCACGTAGTTTTTGGCAAGATCGAATGCAATCTGAATAAATTAGGGAAAATTAGTCCGAGAGAGACGACGGTTCAGAAGGGAAACGACCATTACTTACTATCCATGCTTCTTTCGGGAGGCCCCCGTGTACGACCTACGGTGGCATTTGTCATACATAACTTCCTCAATTTGTCGGGTGATAACTTGAAGATTTTTCGTTGCATGTTCCACAACGTTTCAGCTGATTTTCGTCCTCAGTCGCTTCTCGGTTGAGTATCTCATACGCCACCATTTGCGTACACTTCGCCATCCATAAGATGGCTTGCGAATCGTGTGTCTCCATTATCGCGGAGCGATATCCGATCCTTTACCGTATTCTGTTCGGCCTTCATGCGGCGGTGAACAGACTCGAGAAATCTGATAAATTACAGGTTTTCATACCACTCCGGAAACAGATATTGCCTGGCCTTACAAAATATATAGGTACGAATAACTTTCGTATCATCCAAGAGGTTTGGTAGATCTATAATTTTGAAGAAGTAGGACATCACATGACTCCAAAATGGCGGGATACGTTGGGGTTACGTCGGTAGAATTTAGCTGATTGGCTGACGAAGTCATGTGGTATGGATTCTGGAAATTCGCTCTTGCAGTTGCCGAAAAAAGGCTAAAAATGGATACACACGACGCCAGGGTCAGTCTTACCGCGTATAGATGACCCAGATGGTTACAGGTTGACGCCACCATGGCGATTACGTGCAATAATGGTATGTGGATATTTAACAGGTTAGGTTCAACCGCCACATTTCGGTATATCAATATCTGATATTATCAAGATCGAAAGCACCTTTAATGAGACAATGATATTTGGAATGTGACACTAATATCTATTCGCATCTCTGGAAGAAGCATTGACGAGTTTACATTCAGGGTTTTGCATCATTTCAAGATCGTACTTTTAGAATTTTCTTAATTTAAAAATCCCACAGTTCGGCAGAAAACACGATTTTGTGAATAATTTCTGCAAAACAATTTTACTGCTGATGAACTTTTCAAACGCATAGTTTGGTCAGTAGATGCAAGAATTCCATGTGAGAGAATGAAAATAATATAGGATGTTTGCCAGACTTTTTAGCTAAAAGCTGTTTTTGCTAAAAGCGAAATGATTCCAGGAAAAGTTTTGCATATTATAGGATTCTAACTATTCCAGGATTTGTAGCGGCATTATACGGATATTTTTTCATCAAAAAGATTCAGCTCACTACCGGAATAATGACGCATTCGTTAAAAAAAGCTGGTATGCTGTTAAATCAGCAGAGCTAAGTAGTATACAAAGCGTAAATTGAGTTAAGTTGACCTACTTAATGACGTCACATTGGGGAGGATTGGGGAGGAACTTGATCACGTGATCAAGGCATGTCTAGATGGTGGGTGTG
>JAVTVY010041685.1:0-19469 GCA_036873755.1 Hanleya hanleyi | reverse complement strand
GATCAAAACAAAGATGGGGTAGGGGGAAAGTTATCGGTCGGATTTCCCAAAATAATATGTATAACTGGCAAGTGATGTATACCGCCATACTCGCAAACACTCTGAGATTACGATACATGTGAATAATTAATTTCGTAAAAAATATCCTGCCCCTTAAGGTGGCCCTCCGCAGTTTCGTAGTAATGGCCCCTCTCTAATTTCATAATACGATAGACTGCCCTTGTTCTGCTACACCATAATTCTTCTTGTCTTCTTAATAGCTTATATCTATAATGCCATCCTATTCAGCATTATCAACGCTGCAAACGAGTACGTACAAATCGAGTGCTGGCTTCGTCTACACGCTGATCGGGATCATGGAGTAAAGTTTGTCCTGCCTCAGTTATGCCCCTTGGGTGTGCCTAAAAATCGGGACTCATTTACGGGAAGAAAATCTGACAAAAACGGTTAGGTTGACACCCCCTTTTTTTGCCTTTTTAAGTTGAGACCGGACCAGGGAACGTGAGTAAGAAGTTTAATTGAAATCGCTATTACAGATTTTTCTGGAAATTGAGCCGAATATGACCATTTTTCGACATTTTGTAAGGGGTTTTCTAGGAAAAATGAAGCAAGCATGGAGGAGAATGTTCGAGTTAAATTTTTCTATAACATAGCAGTGTTATATCTTAAAATAATAGTTTCATCATGCTCTTTCAGAAAATATATACATATAAGTGATTTGGGTTGAAGGTTTTGCGACAAATGGTGGCCGAAAAACGGACCCATAGTCTATTCCATGCCGAATAAAAGAATCTCCGGAGTGCACCCTTTAAGGCATAATAGTGGAGTCTATGCATTATCTTAATGTAGACTCCGTTACGGAGAGGAGATGTATCATTACGCCAGATTATTTAATTTTGACTGCCTAGTTATACCTGAAGCGCTATTTTCGGAAGCAGGTGGAAAGAAGACCAGGAGTTCGATTAAAATAATCCACAGTGTGTCCATTAGTTTACAATTGAGGTTACTGCATACTGTATTCCATACAGGAGTTATCTCCCCCTGGACTGAGATTTCGGTGGATATTATGGCAGAACGAGGTCCTATCAGGTCCGTGTAACCTTGCACAGTTCAATTTTCGTTTTTCGTTTTTCGTTTCTCAAAATCAAAAATTGAAATTTGACGGTCAATTTTCAATTTTCGTTTTTTGTTTCTGTAATCTCAAAATCAAAAATTGAAATTTGACTGTCAATTTTCAATTTTCGTTTTTTGTTTTTATGATCTCAGAATCAATTTTCAATTTTTGATCCTGGGATTGCAAAAACAAAAAACGAAAATTGATATTTGACAGTCAATTTTCAACTTTCGTTTTTTGTTTTGCTTCACGCAAAAATGAAAATCAAATATTGAAAATTGCCTCGACTTGTCCGTTTCTCGTTTTTTAATTTTAACTTTGACATATCAATGTTAGGTTCGCACGTGGACGGGTTATGATGTCACTTCCGGTACGCCGAGTAGAATAGAAAACACAAATCATGTCGTATAAGAGGTGTGGAGCGTGAGAGGCATGTGGCCCACCAGGCCATCCTCGGAAGCCAGTGTATTGATCAATTTGTTAGGGTATCTATACATTGCCTTGGCTAGTTGCTTACGGTAGTTCTGGATAAAAAAAAAAGATCAAGGGGTATCCTCTAAATCAAACCAATTATTGAACAGGCTCAGCTAGCTCATTACGACAATCCGCTAGCTGCACTGTTTGAGATGTGACATCGCTGGCATAACTTTGATGTCAGACTGAAATCGACATAGTGAGTCAAAGCAAAAACCGCCGCCTTGGGATGCCGACATGCTAATTCAAAAAAACCTCTGGGGTTGAAATGTTCGAGATTGAGGCAACGACTCCAGAACTCACTCGAATCATCAAAAATGTCCAGGTAAACCCTGTGCGAAGATTCACGATTTACCTAGACTTGTGAAGATGCACCAGACAGGTCTGGATAGGTGGCATCTCGCTGTTCTCATTGGTTATTGGCATTGAGGCCTGAGCCAAAAAGCGAACAGCATTCATGCACACAAGCGCTATTTGTTATTGATTAGAAAGATAGTATTTATAAAGATACCAACAAAGATGTAATACCAATAAGAGTAAGCATCGCGGTGATGGCCCGCGAAATCCGCATAAGCGGCCCGTAAACCACCATTTCAAACAAGTACACAATCGCCACGTTTGATGCCAGACGTCTGAATGCTTCAACGCTTCAGGTCCAATCTCCATTCTCTATTTTTAGGACCTGGATCGTTGGAGCGTTCAGATGCCCGTCAACGTTCAGCGTCAAAAACGCTTCAACGCTTTAAGTGCGGATGTCAAACGCATCGAAGCAGGAAGTTCCTTTGGGGGTTATGAATTAGGGTATCCACGTATTTATTATACTATCCTACTTTAATGAAACTACCGTGTGTATGCACCTCCGTTGTTCTCCATATAATGCATCACACCTGCTGCACGAATGCCTACTCGCTTCTGCACATGCACAGTTGGCCCATTATAATCTAGGTCGAATGCCTGGCTCCAGGGATCTATAGTGTAATGAAACTCCCAAATCTTTCCCCCTACTGGTTTTCCATATTATGCTCCACACCTGCCTAAACAATCCGATTTGCACTTTTCATACTACTCCGCGGACCGAAAGTGACACCATAAGCCTTGCGCGTGCGCAGTTAACATTGACGCGTCAAAGTTAAAATCAAAAAACGAAAAACGGACAAATCGAGGCAATTTTCAATATTTGATTTTCATTTTTGGGCGAAGTAAAACGAAAAACGAAAATCGAAAATTGAACGTCAAATTTCAATTTTTGATTTTGAGAAACTGAAAACGAAAAACGAAAATTGAAAATTGACGGTCAAATTTCAATTTTTGATTTTGAGAAACCAAAAGCAAAAAAACGAAAATTGAATTGTGCAAGGTTACACGGACCCTATCAGAATGATATAAATTTGCCAGTGTAAATTTTCTTTACAAGAGAACCCATTTACAGTCCATAAAGGATGGAATGGATGTATATTATTATGGTTTTACAAATTATTTCTCAAGTTTCTGAAGCATTTCCCATGTTTCTAAGAGAAAATTGAGTGCAAAATTACCAATAATTTGACTTGGTTACATCGCTTATTTGCATTTTCCCGCGTTTCTGCTATCATTGGAAAGCGGAAAAGTAACCACGGGCTTCATATTGCCGAATGGATGGCCATTATTAAGAAGAAATAGGTTAATTTTGAGTTTTGTTCTCGAAAATTCTGCTAGAATTGGCAAAATTGATCAAAACAAAGATGGGGTAGGGGGAAAGTTATCGGTCGGATTTCCCAAAATAATATGTATAACTGGCAAGTGTTGTATACCGCCATACCCGCAAACACTCTGAGATTACGATACATGTGAATAATTAATTTCGTAAAAAACATCCCGCCCCTTAAGGTGGCCCTCCGCAGTTTCGTAGTAATGGCCCCTCTCAATTTCATAATACGATAGACTGCCCTTGTTCTGCTACATCATAATTCTTCTTGTCTTCTTAATAGCTTATATCTATAATGCCATCCTATTCAGCATTATCAACGCTGCAAACGGGTACGTACAAATCGAGTGCTGGCTTCGTCTACACGCTGATCGGGATCATGGAGTAAAGTTTGCCCTGCCTCAGTTATGCCCCTTGGGTGTGCCTAAAAATCGGGACTCATTTACGGGAAGAAAATCTGACAAAAAACGGTTAGGTTGACACCCCCTTTTTTTTGCCTTTTAAGTTGAGACCGGACCAGGGAACGTGAGTAAGAAGTTTAATTGAAATCGCTCTTACAGATTTTTCTGGAAATTGAGCCGAATTTGACCATTTTTCGACATTTTTAAGGGGTTTTCTAGGAAAAATGAAGCAAGCATGGAGAAGAATGTTCGAGTTTAAATTTTCTATAACATAGCAGTGGTATATCTTAAAATAATAGTTTCATCGTGCTCTTTCAGAAAATATATACATATAAGTGATTTGGGTTGAAGGTTTTGCGACAACTGGTGGCCGAAAAACGGACCCATAGTCTATTCCATGCCGAATAAAAGAATCTCCGGAGTGCACCCTTTAAGGCATAATAGTGGAGTCTATGCATTATCTTAATGTAGACTCCGTTACGGAGAGGAGATGTATCATTACGCCAGATTGTTTAATTTTGACTGCCTAGTTATACCTGAAGCGCTATTTTCGGAAGCAGGTGGAAAGAAGACCAGGAGTTCGATTAAAATAATCCACAGTGTGTCCATTAGTATACAATTGAGGTTACTGCATACTGTATTCCATACAGGAGTTATCTCCCCCTGGACTGAGATTTCGGTGGATATTATGGCAGAACGTGGTCCTATCAGAATGATATAAATTTGCCAGTGTAAATTTTCTTTACAAGAGAACCCATTTACAGTCCATAAAGGATGGAATGGATGTATATTATTATGGTTTTACAAATTATTTCTCAAGTTTCTGAAGTATTTGCCATGTTTCTAAGAGAAAATTGAGTGCAAAATTTCCAATAATTTGACTTGGTTACATCGCTTATTTGCATTTTCCCGCGTTTCTGCTATCATTGGAAAGCGGAAAAGTAACCACGGGCTTCATATTGCCGAATGGATGACCATTATTAAGAAGAAATAGGTTAATTTTGAGTTTTGTTCTCGAAAATCCTGCTAGAATTGGCAAAATTGATCAAAACAAAGATGGGGTAGGGGGAAAGTTATCGGTCGGATTTCCCAAAATAATATGTATCACTGGCAAGTGATGTATACCGCCATACTCGCAAACACTCCGAGATTACGATACATGTGAATAATTAATTTCGTAAAAAACATCCTGCCCCTTAAGGCATAATAGTGGAGTCTATGCATTATCTTAATGTAGACTCCGTTACGGAGAGGAGATGTATCATTACGCCAGATTGTTTAATTTTGACTGCCTAGTTATACCTGAAGCGCTATTTTCGGAAGCAGGTGGAAAGAAGACCAGGAGTTCGATTAAAATAATCCACAGTGTGTCATTAGTATACAATTGAGGTTACTGCATACTGTATTCCATACAGGAGTTATCTCCCCCTGGACTGAGATTTCGGTGGATATTATGGCAGAACGAGGTCCTATCAGAATGATATAAATTTGCCAGTGTAAATTTTCTTTACAAGAGAACCCATTTACAGTCCATAAATGATGGAATGGATGTATATTATTATGGTTTTATAAATTATTTCTCAAGTTTCTGAAGTATTTCCCATGTTTCTAAGAGAAAATTGAGTGCAAAATTACCAATAATTTGACTTGGTTACATCGCTTATTTGCATTTTCCCGCGTTTCTGCTATCATTGGAAAGCGGAAAAGTAACCACGGCCTTCATATTGCCGAATGGATGACCATTATTAAGAAGAAATAGGTTAATTTTGAGTTTTGTTCTCGAAAATCCTGCTAGAATTGGCAAAAATTGATCAAAACAAAGATGGGGTAGGGGGAAAGTTATCGGTCGGATTTCCCAAAATAATATGTATAACTGGCAAGTGTTGTATACCGCCATACTCGCAAACACTCTGAGATTACGATACATGTGAATAATTAATTTCGTAAAAAACATCCTGCCCCTTAAGGTGGCCCTCCGCAGTTTCGTAGTAATGGCCCCTCTCTAATTTCATAATACGATAGACTGCCCTTGTTCTGCTACATCATAATTCTTCTTGTCTTCTTAATAGCTTATATCTATAATGCCATCCTATTCAGCATTATCAACGCTGCAAACGAGTACGTACAAATCGAGTGCTGGCTTCGTCTACACGCTGATCGGGATCATGCAGTAAAGTTTGCCCTGCCTCAGTTATGCCCCTTGGGTGTGCCTAAAAATCGGGACTCATTTACGGGAAGAAAATCTGACAAAAAAACGGCTAGGTTGACATCCCCTTTTTTTTTGCCTTTTTAAGTTGAGACCGGACCAGGGAACGTGAGTAAGAAGTTTAATTGAAATCGCTATTACAGATTTTTCTGGAAATTGAGCCGAATTTGACCATTTTTCGACATTTTTAAGGGGTTTTCTAGGAAAAATGAAGCAAGCATGGAGGAGAATGTTCGAGTTTAATTTTTCTATAACATAGCAGTGTTATATCTTAAAATAATAGCTTCATCATGCTCTTTCAGAAAATATATACATATAAGTGATTTGGGTTGAAGGTTTTGCGACAACTGGTGGCCGAAAAACGGACCCATAGTCTATTCCATGCCGAATAAAAGAATCTCCGGAGTGCACCCTTTAAGGCATAATAGTGGAGTCTATGCATTATCTTAATGTAGACTCCGTTACGGAGCGGAGATGTATCATTACGCCAGATTGTTTAATTTTGACTGCCTAGTTATACCTGAAGCGCTATTTTCGGAAGCAGGTGGAAAGAAGACCAGGAGTTCGATTAAAATAATCCACAGTGTGTCCATTAGTTTACAATTGAGGTTACTGCATACTGTATTCCATACAGGAGTTATCTCCCCCTGGACTGAGATTTCGGTGGATATTACGGCAGAACGAGGTCCTATCAGGTCCGTGTAACCTTGCACAGTTCAATTTTCGTTTTTCGTTTTTCGTTTCTCAAAATCAAAAATTGAAATTTGACGGTCAATTTTCAATTTTCGTTTTTTGTTTCTGTAATCTCAAAATCAAAAATTGAAATTTGACTGTCAATTTTCAATTTTCGTTTTTTGTTTTTGTGATCTCAGAATCAATTTTCAATTTTTGATCCTGGGATTGCAAAAACAAAAAACGAAAATTGATATTTGACAGTCAATTTTCAACTTTCGTTTTTTGTTTTGCTTCACGCAAAAATGAAAATCAAATATTGAAAATTGCCTCGACTTGTCCGTTTCTCGTTTTTTTAATTTTAACTTTGACATATCAATGTTAGGTTCGCACGTGGACGGGTTATGATGTCACTTCCGGTACGCCGAGTAGAATAGAAAACACAAATCGTGTCGTATAAGAGGTGTGGAGCGTGAGAGGCATGTGGCCCACCAGGCCATCCTCGGAAGCCAGTGTATTGATCGATTTGTTAGGGTATCTATACATTGCCTTGGCTAGTTGCTCACGGTAGTTCTGGATAAAAAAAAGATCAAGGGGTATCCTCTAAATCAAACCAATTATTGAACAGGCTCAGCTAGCTCATTACGACAATCCGCTAGCTGCACTGTTTGAGATGTGACATCGCTGGCATAACTTTGATGTCAGACTGAAATCGACATAGTGAGTCAAAGCAAAAACCGCCGCCTTGGGATGCCGACATGCTAATTCAAAAAAACCTCTGGGGATGAAATGTTCGAGATTGAGGCAACGACTCCAGAACTCACTCGAATCATCAAAAATGTCAAGGTAAACCCTGTGCGAAGATTCACGATTTACCTGGACTTGTGAAGATGCACCAGACAGGTCTGGATAGGTGGCATCCCGCTGTTCTCATTGGTTATTGGCATTGAGGCCTGAGCCAAAAAGCGAACAGCATTCATGCACACAACCGCTATTTGTTATTGATTTGAAATATAGTATTTATAAAGATACCAACAAAGATGTAATACCAATAAGAGTAAGCATCGCGGTGATGGGCCGCGAAATCCGCATAAGCGGCCCGTAAACCACCATTTCAAACAAGTACACAATCGCCACGTTTGATGCCAGACGTCTGAATGCTTCAACGCTTCAGGTCCAATCTCCATTCTCTATTTTTGGGACCTGGATCGTTGGAGCGTTCAGATGCCCGTCAACGTTCAGCGTCAAAAACGCTTCAACGCTTCAACGCTTTAAGTGCGGATGTCAAACGCATCGAAGCGGGAAGTTCCTTTGGGGGTTATGAATTAGGGTATCCACGTATTTATTATACTATCCTACTTTAATGAAACTACCGTGTGTATGCACCTCCGTTGTTCTCCATATAATGCATCACACCTGCTGCACGAATGCCTACTCGCTTCTGCACATGCACAGTTGGCTCATTATAATCTAGGTCGAATGCCTGGCTCCAGGGATCTATAGTGTAATGAAACTCCCAAATCTTTCCCCCTACTGGTTTTCCATATTATGCTCCACACCTGCCTAAACAATCCGATTTGCACTTTTCATACTACTCCGCGGACCGAAAGTGACACCATAAGCCTTGCGCGTGCGCAGTTAACATTGACGCGTCAAAGTTAAAATCAAAAAACGAAAAACGGACAAATCGAGGCAATTTTCAATATTTGATTTTCATTTTTGCGCGAAGTAAAACGAAAAACGAAAATCGAAAATTGAACGTCAAATTTCAATTTTTGATTTTGAGAAACCGAAAACGAAAAACGAAAATTGAAAATTGACGGTCAAATTTCAATTTTTGATTTTGAGAAACCAAAAGCAAAAAAACGAAAACTGAATTGTGCAAGGTTACACGGACCCTATCAGAATGATATAAATTTGCCAGTGTAAATTTTCTTTACAAGAGAACCCATTTACAGTCCATAAAGGATGGAATGGATGTATATTATTATGGTTTTACAAATTATTTCTCAAGTTTCTGAAGTATTTCCCATGTTTCTAAGAGAAAATTGAGTGCAAAATTACCAATAATTTGACTTGGTTACATCGCTTATTTGCATTTTCCCGCGTTTCTGCTATCATTGGAAAGCGGAAAAGTAACCACGGGCTTCATATTGCCGAATGGATGACCATTATTAAGAAGAAATAGGTTAATTTTGAGTTTTGTTCTCGAAAATCCTGCTAGAATTGGCAAAATTGATCAAAACAAAGATGGGGTAGGGGGAAAGTTATCGGTCGGATTTCCCAAAATAATATGTATAACTGGCAAGTGATGTATACCGCCATACTCGCAAACACTCTGAGATTACGATACATGTGAATAATTAATTTCGTAAAAAACATCCTGCCCCTTAAGGTGGCCCTCCGCAGTTTCGTAGTAATGGCCCCTCTCTAATTTCATAATACGATAGACTGCCCTTGTTCTGCTACATCATAATTCTTCTTGTCTTCTTAATAGCTTATATCTATAATGCCATCCTATTCAGCATTATCAACGCTGCAAACGAGTACGTAAAAATCGAGTGCTGGCTTCGTCTACACGCTGATCGGGATCATGGAGTAAAGTTTGTCCTGCCTCAGTTATGCCCCTTGGGTGTGCCTAAAAATCGGGACTCATTGACGGGAAGCAAATCTGACAAAAAACGGTTAGGTTGACACCCCCTTTGGTTTGCCTTTTTAAGTTGAGACCGGACCAGGGAACGTGAGTAAGAAGTTTAATTGAAATCGCTCTTACAGATTTTTCTGGAAATTGAGCCGAATTTGACCATTTTTCGACATTTTTAAGGGGTTTTCTAGGAAAAATGAAGCAAGCATGGAGGAGAATGTTCGAGTTAAATTTTTCTATAACATAGCAGTGTTATATCTTAAAATAATAGTTTCATCATGCTCTTTCAGAAAATATATACATATAAGTGATTTGGGTTGAAGGTTTTGCGACAACTGGTGGCCGAAAAACGGACCCATAGTCTATTCCATGCCGAATAAAAGAATCTCCGGAGTGCACCCTTAAGGTGGCTCCCTGGTTTCGGTGCAAAGTCATGTCATTTTTTCCATATTTTTTGTACAGCTCAGGAAGTTCATCCTATAACAGAAAACGATATAAAAATTAGGGCATAGCGTATTACTTTTTTCTAATTTTCAGCTTGAAGAACGTGTTCCTGTGGCAAATTGATACAGTGTGAATATTATGTAAAACATCCAATATTTGAGACATAATTCTTTTCAGAATGTTTTTTTAATATGTATTCCTTGGAACCTGTTGTTTTTGAATAACTGAATTTTAATGCAGGTCGCCGTCCAAAAAAAGGTATGAATGGGGCTCGGAAGCCACCTACTCTCACACTTTTTCCCGCCATTTATAATGAAGGACAAACAATGCAACATCATGACGTCGACAACTGCCAAGCCAACAAAGAGTTTGCCATTCGACGGCATGACGTCACAAGGGAAAATGTATCAATTGCTTACAAAACGAGTCGCTGAAACGTAAACGTTGCCTGTCAAAGTATCTCATTCGCTCACAAGAGTACGATTACAAGGGAGGTAATTGGTATGCACAAAAAGTTGCGCAGAACTGTAATTCTTGTAACCAGGGAGCCACCTTAAAGTCGTAAAACAAGAAACAGGTGATAAATTCTACAATTTGGAAGATTATCTTGGATATGACGTAAAATTACGAAAGTACCACAGTTACACTTTAAGTGAATGATCATGATGCCGATTAAGGTAAAGACTGTTGGCGAACTGGACTGGGTAGTATATTACATGTATTTAATAGGCCGACCTAATAGGCCGGCGAAGCCGGCCTTAGGTCGGGCTTATTGGTAAGAAATCCAGAAAACAACAACAATTCAAACATACTGACGATCCCACCTTTTTCCTCAATGTGGGCGGAGCCTGTCGTTCGACGCGTTGTCAACGCAAACGTCATCGACTGGAGGCTGACATGTTTCTCGTCTCGGTGAAACGAGAAAATAAATACTTGCATTCATGTTTACACCTGTGATTTTTTGCTCCTTCTGCAAGGGTCTTTCGAATTTTCAAACGCCGACCTTCGCAGCCGGCCTTAGGATCGGGCTTATTTAAAGAAATCTTAAAACGTAGGAAGAGCAAAAGCGTTGTTGTTGTCACCGAAGCACATCCGGGCACTTCGCACAACCATGACTACAAAGAAACGTTCATGAGTTACGGCCCTTGAATTCGTTACGTTCCGCCACACGCAAGTGTTCGCTTTTTGTTGCATTTCTAGTGATAAATTGTGTTTTGGTTTGTTCCAAGGGCTAATAACATTTACACAAGTACCACAGTCATGTAACAACGTAATTCATTCCACGTTTAGCTCCGCCGAAAACAGAATCTCGAAGCGGATATTTCCCTTCGGCTTCCTATGACTTCATACAAATGTAACGTGTAACAAAGTTGGAATATTAACAAAAAGAAATTGGAGCTTTCTTTATTCTTAATTTCTATAATAAGTCAATAAAGGTGCAAGGATGTTCAATGGTATTTGAATCAGTGGTTCCAAAGATAAAGTGAACAAGGAATTTCCTTACGCCAAGCACTGATTGATTCTACTCGAACAGCAGGCTAACTCGGGATGAAAATAAGTAAACAATAGCTTTTACATATAGTGATAGAAATTACTTTAATAAGCCCCACTTCCCAGGGATCCTGGACTTTGGGGGTGTTAAGTGTAACAGGAATACAGAATAAAAGTTTGACAAAAAAAATTTAAGCAATAAATGTGCTGATTCAAGTAATTATTTAAATTGGTGATTACATTTTAGAAACTGAATATTAATATATTTGCCACAAAATATCCAACAATGTCTATTTTATCTTCATTTTAAACCAAGAAATATTCTCAGTCATTAATTTGAAGTAATACAAATAGAAATATGATAATTAAATTAGTTTTTTTTTTTAATTTTAACTTTGTTTACAACATTTTTAATAATGCCTAAAAGCTAATTGAAAACAAGAAAAAAAATCTCCAAATTGTTGTCAATATTTACAGATTTGTACAGTCATAGTACGAAAATGTATGGGAAGTCGGAAATATCCACAGGCGAAAATGCCTGAAGGGGAAATGCAGTCACAAAAACATTAGGCCTACACGCTTAAAACTAAGTGTCGAAACCTACTCGTAAAGTGTTGCAATAACCCTTTAAGTGTGTCCACAGGGACAGCACTTTAAAGTGCAGTCCCTGTGGACACACTTAAAGTGTTATTTCAACACTTTACAACACTTTAGTTTTAAGCGTGTACCCTGTCATGACTGTAAACAGTGAATAATAGTCTTCGCTGATCTGCAAGGTGGCGTATACAAAACAATTTGTATAACATCAATAAGTTTCATAACCTTCTTAAAATATATCCTACTTGATTAAAGTTATATCTCACCAATCTGCACTACAGTACTCGCTAAAAAAAGTTAGCGTGAAAATTGATCCCACTCAACTTGAGTTACTTTCCACTGAATTTGAGTTAAATGCACTCAACTTGAGTGACATTCACTCAAGCATAGGTGTGGAAATTGATCCCACTCAAGTTGAGTGAAAAGTAACTCTGAGTGAACAGGTTCATTTCACCCAAACTTGAGTGGAACAGTTCACTCAAGTTTTTTAGGGAGTACCGCTATTTCAAGAATGAATTTTTAACAGACCTTTCGGTTCATCAAGATGAATTCCACAATTTTTTTTAACCAAAATGTAATTCCGTCACATTCATGGTTAGATGTCATTCTAAGGATGTACCATCTTTTATGTGGCCATTTTACTTTCAATCGACAAAACATGTATTTGCCTGAAATAAATAAATTTCACTCCTTTGGGTCTCTTCGGGCTGGAATAAAATAAAATTGATAAAAATATCACATCCTCATTCGGTGGTAATACTAACTTCACTGTAAATTCAGTAGCAATATTTTCTTCGTAGAATAATCTAAATCGAATACTTCTCCATTTTATTTATCCATTGACGTAATGTTAAATGCAACATTTTAAGCTGTTGCATCCAACACTTAAAAGTGGTGAAACAACACTTTCTGAATGCTTTCCCTCCTCCAATACTCTAGATGTTAAATGTAACATTGCCGTCACCGTTTCATCTCAGAATGAATATGCTTTTAATTTCCCATGGGTGAAGTATAACCAAACGTTTGTACCACTGTATTTCCGGGAATTCTGGAAATCGCAGACAGCACACAGCGAATTGAATATCAATGTTCGATAGACATAGTTTATTCACTCGAAAAACCACAAGGTGGTACGCGAGGTACAATATTTGATTCTGTTTGAAGATGGCGGAAAATAAAACATTCGCATGCATTATAATATTATTAATGTTAACCTTGAACTTGTAATGCTATCTTAATAAATATTGACAATTTCATCAAAATATTTTTGGTGTTATTCTGTAATAATTTCCTTAATATAATAGCCCTAGGCACGTAATTATGATTTGTAACATACTCTGGTAAATATTTTTGTCTCAGATTCTGTAGAGCTGAACAATCAAATATAAAATGCAACTCATCTCCTATTGATTTGGATATTACAAATTTGGCAAATTCTCTCGTTTATCGGAATATTTTGCCAACGACCCGTTTCTATAGGTAGTCTGTGATTAGCTGTTCGAAATTTGGAGATGATTTTTCTATTCTTTTCTGGTAAGATGCTCAAGTACTCTTCAAAACCTGGTACATCTTTAAATAATAAATATATATGTCCCATTGACGACTGTTGCACGGTACCTTGCCAAGATTGAATGAACTGATCTTTCAATCTACGTTCTAAAATTTTAACAAAATATTTTCTATTAATTCGATCTTGGGCTAACCATACATCGTTAAATCCAGTAGTTTCTAATATATATTTAATTGTTAACAACCAATTCGAGGTACACAATACACATCCCTGAACTCTTCGAAATCTTGGTTCTTCTTGGTTCTATTCCTACGAAGTAGGCTCGATCTCATTTGCAAATTGTCCGGTAATGAGTGAGTCAGTGAGTTAGTCTATCCGAATCCTTTCTCCGGCAAAATAAGGAGGTTGACATTAGAACCTTGATTTTTGGCATGAACGTGCATTAGGGGACTGTTTAAGTTCTGACCTACTTTTGATGAAAATTTGACCTACTTAGGTGACCTTTAAACCTCTTAATTCCTACTTCGTAGGTCCTGTGACGTTAGTCACACTGTCATGTGTTAAATAAACCAAATTCTGATACACAGGTGAAACCAAAATGAAGAACCATATCTTGTCAAGGTCAATTGTTGTACATTATCTGGAAGAAACTGAATCATGCTCAGTGTCATAATATCATTACATTATTTTGCAATATGTAATAAATAAAATGTACGTATGCCACTGTAATAATAGATCACGAGTAAAAATCATTAGGCTCCTTCTACGTCATAGCAATCAACATCTGTAAACATAACAAGTTTTAATGATGTACTGATTTTCGGACACAGCCACCTGGACCTTTCATCTCAAAATGAATAGGGTTCCTCTTTGTCCCATTGATAAGTTACACTCAAAGTATGTTACCAATCCCTAAACCAGGGGTGTGATGTAATTTATTATAAATACCATATTTTTGTGTTTTTATTTTTAGGTTATGCAGATTTGGTTCTCCCAGTCTTGATAAATTAATATCTTATCAATGCTCCTCAAGCTATGTACATATCCAAATGAGAGAGCAGATAGGATTTAATTTTAATTAGAGTGTGGTTCTCCTTAAACACTGTCAAATCAAGTTTGCGGAACCTCTAGGCAACCCATTACCATTCACCATAACATCACTTCCCTGATCACCTGGAAATGGAGATATCGCAACTAACAAAAGCTAACAGATGAACAAGATGGAGAGAAGTTGCGATTGTAATATACAACCTCTTATTTTGACGGGCATATAAAATGGTGGGTTTGTCAGTATATCTGAATTTCTTATCATTAGAGGCTGTTGTCAAAACTTATATAGCATACGTATGGTGCTCAGGCCACCACACCATAGAAAGACACACACGGTGCCACTTTTAAAATAATGTCATTGCTGGAACTGATTAATTCTATTAAAATTTGGATGACACCCAAAGGACAATGTGCAGGAACATATAGAATAGTGCCAGTTGTGATAACCTCTTCGTCTGACCCTTATACTGGGCCTGTGTAGGGCCTACCAGGTTCTTTCAACTGGCGTGGTTTCTCTCCATGAAAGTGTGTGTGGACAACAGCCTGACAATATCAGCACCAACATGTACAATATATCACCGGGCTATCTTCACTTCATTCTCATAGCATCAGATTGCATAGCTCAGTCCTAAGGTCAAAGTGCACCGACAGCTTTGGAGCAAATTCTGACATAAGGAGAACGTCTCCGCTCTAAACATAGAGAAACCAATCCCAGTGCATTTAATGGATGCTCGAATTTAACCAATCAGTGCAGTGCTAGTTAGACCACTTGTTATCATAGTCTGCCCAGGGTCTCAAATAATACAGGTAAAATTTTATGGTATATGATGTCAGCCGAGAGGTAGCTGTTTGTAGAGTCATGCTCAGTGTCATATAGGCTACATTTGTAAGTCTGACTCTGTATAGGTGTTACCTAAAATCGTATATTTTACCAATCAGTCTGATTTGTTTTAGCTTAAAATATAAAATAAATATAGCCTCACCTGTAATATGTAATAAATATAATTTAAAGTAGGCCTGTATTGCTTTGGTAATTCGATGGTCGGCCTACTTTAAATTTTATTATTTCATATTAGGAAGAGTGACAGTTCATTATTCGTTTTGAATAATAAATCTATTGATGTGAGAAGTATATAAAGGGCCGATGCGGTCGCATTGACACCAGGGGGCCCCACCAGTCTTGTTACGTCACTTCCGGTTCCGGTCACGTGACCGGAAGTGACCTTTGACCCCTGCGCATGCGTACAATACCGGATATTAATAATGGTTCGCACGAGTCTAAGGTCAATTCCGGTCACGTGACCGGAACCGGAAGTGAAGTCACAAGACTGGTGGCGCTCCCTGGTGTCAATACGACCGCATCGGACCGTTTCAATAATAAAGCCATATCAACTTTTACAATACGTCACAGTCAGTGACCTCCGCAGCACCCCCTATCGGAAGTAGGTCAATAAACACCCAGATCACCTTTTCAATAATAAACCAGATCAACTTTTACAATACGCGATGTGAACTTTCAAGATAGCGATTTTCAAAATGGCGACCGCAAAACGTTCGTCCTACGTTAGTCTCGCCGGTGTTATCTGCCCCTAGTTCCAGTTTTTGCCACCAGGGCAATCCGACCCAATTTAACCTTGCTATATATTCGAGGGTCAGTCACAGTGTGCGTCAATGGAATGCATAGGGTCCCCGACAATATTGCCAGCACTATACCCAGCTTAAATGGCCAGTGGGGAACCCTCAGTGTCTCCATACAGGTTTCCCAAAAACCGTACTGGCACAAAAAAAATACCTGAAACCATGGGAAGTAAGACTTATAGTAATAAAGATAATATATAGATGCTGTACGATGTTATTATGAAGACTCTATGCTCAGTGCGACCACAGGGTCGAGCGTTTCTTGTCCAGTTTGCACAATGCGCGAAAGTACCACAGTTTAGTAAACTGAATTGGCTGTCACATATAACTGAAATTGCTAAGAAGCTATCAAGAAATTTAGGTGTTATAAATCATATCAAAAACCAAGTTAACAAAAAACATTATTTATACTATATTATTCTCTCATTTGTCCCTATTTGACATATTGCAATCTTGTATGGGGCAATACCTACATAAGCCATCTTATTGCATTAATAACACTCCAAAAACGCGCAATCCGAATAATATCTCTATCTGAATATTCTTACACTACCACAAATGAATGATTATCTTCTTTTACAATATGTCCACAAGTTCAGTTATCACCACTTACGTTTACCCACTATCCACCAGAGATGCTTTACCCGCATATCAAATGTGCATCGATATGCTACAAGAAATTCCAGAATCAATTTGTATCGGCTCTTTTATTCTTCTGATCTCTCGTTCTTCTCTGCAAGAATTAAAGGTCCTAGGCTATGGAATAAACTACCGATTTATCTTAATCCTATCTGGCCTTTGTGTGGCGGGGGAGAGCGGAATGTGACACGCCCCCCCCCCACCCCTAGTGAACTTTTCTCTGCTGCTCCGAAACGACAAAACCGAGGAGGCTGAAACTTGGTGACTTTAAAGCTTATCTTATTAGGGTCATTTTGAGCAGGGCAGAGGATCATGGGTAAATTCAAAATGGCGGCCATGTGGTATCCGCGAAAGTGGTGTTTTTCAATCCTTTTGCTCAATTTTCTTTCTACAAAACTAATTAATATATATTTTATTTTATTTTTTTGAAATTTTTATATGAAATTTCGAAAAATCGGCCCCAAAAAGACCGAAAAATGGCTTCCGAGAAGATGACGTCACTGTGACGTCATCATGGCGGCCATCTTGGATTTTTTTACATTTCCCGATAGAGCTTGAACCCAAGATACTGTGTGGTCAGTTTCAGCGCTCTAGCCTTAGTGGTAGAGAAAATATATAGTGGGGGCACCTCCCCCCCCCCAGGCTGCGATACACCCCAAATCGCCCAGGCCAGGTAGGGTTAAAACAATAGATTCTATTTCTTTTTCAAGTCATAGTTGAAAAATACCTTGTATTGGGCTGACAGCTTGTACATCTTGTAACCAGGCTCGATCATGAGAACATTTTATTATTGGACATTTTGAGAAATTTCTATCAAGAGTTGGATTATTATAACGAATTATAATATATTAAATCTGCAATGCGGTTATATAATTCCATATTATTATTTTTTATATATATATATTTTGGGGGGGGGGGGATAGAACAAACCCTCTGGGGTTTTATTCCCGCCAGACATAACTTAGGTATATTTTCATCAACGTATTACTACTGATATAATCGTATTTGAAATATACTGTCAATAATTTGTATGAATTTGAACTGGTGAATAAATTAATTTATGAAACAAACATGGCGAATTTCAAGATGGTGGCCGCACAACGTTCGTCCTACGTATGATGCCCGACAAGGACGACAACTCTGACGAGACAATACCTCTGTAGGGCAAATTCCTGGTGATCTCCACTGATTCGCACATTTGCATCTATACGGAAAATGCCGGTATGGGGTATGGGGGTGATCATTATTTTTTCTTGTGTATTTTACTATGGGTTGTGGGATCTTGCTTTCTTCGTCTCGAGCTGTAGAACACGATGGGAGGGGTCTAGAAGCTAAGCGGTGAATTTTTCTGAAAAGTTCACGGAGGTCTGGATAGGCACTGGTTCAGTGGACAATGTTGAACCTAATTGAGAAATCCACACATGCTCATTGCGGTATGGATCGTGGGATCATGTTTTTCACGTCTCATCACGTAGAACACGATGACCGGGGTCCCGAAGCGATTGATTGATTTTTTTTTAAAACAATCACTGTGGGCATGCGTAGTGGGTAAATAGCGCTGGGTGGACGTTTTGGCGGCGAAAGGGACCCCTTATGGTCCGATTGGGTCGAGTGAGGTATCATTGTAAAGCATACCTACAGGCGCATCTGAATGGATGGGTGTGACGTGGAACTGACGTCATTTTCGCGTGTGCAATAGACAAAAGGGTATGGAAATTGACGTTTTGGGCCGAGAGGGGCCTCTTGTGGTCCGATTGGGCCGGGGAGGGTATCAATGTGTAGCATACGCGAGGGAACATCCGATGCGATGAGTGTGACGTGGAACTTACGTCATTCTGCGCATGCGCAGTAGACAAAGGATGTGGAAATAGACGTTTTGGGGCCGAGAGGGGCCCCTAGTGCATCGATTGGATCGTATGAGATGTCATCGTGAAGCGTTCCTGAGGTTCCATCCGACTGCACTAGTGTGTCGTCTGTTTTCAACATTCTGCGCATGCGCAGACAGGAAATTGTGGGAAAAGGGCAGGGGAAGGGCCGTTTTGGGGTCGAATGGGTCGCTGGAGATATCAATGTGAAGCATACGTGAGAGAGCATCCGACTGGATGGATGAGACGTGGAACTGATGGCATTCTGCACATGCGCATTAGACGAAGTGTATGGAAATAGACGTTTTGGGGCCGAGGTGGACCCCTAGTGGTCCGATTGGGTCGAGTGAGGTATCGATGTGAAGCATACGTGAGGGAGCATCCGACGGGATGGGTGAGACGTGGAACTCACGTTATTCTGCCATTGTGCAGTAGACAAAAGTGTATGGGAATAGACGTGTTGGGACCGAGGTGGACCCCTAGTAGACCGATTGGGTCGAGTGAGGTGTCAAAGTGAAGCGCTCCTCCAGGGCGGTCAAGTCATGGGTGGGAGCATGTAAAATTAGGATTTGTCCCGAAAATATAAAAAGCGGAACACGGACTTTACCCCTACAATAGGGGAAACGCCTATCAAACACGTCTAGGGCGGCTTTTATCGGTCCCCGACTTATGGCGGCCTGGTGACAGAGGCAGGGTGGGGGAGTGAGTGTATGTAAATTTAGGATTTGGCCCGAAAATATAAAAAGCGGAACACGATCTTTATCCCTAAAATGGGGAAAACTCCTATCAACCAGGTCTAGAGGTGCCCTTTCGGACCTATCGTTGAGGCCCAGCAAGAGTTATCTGCCCCTGAATACCACTACGTTTATGTGCAACCGATATATACGAGGGTCAGTCACAGTGTGCGTCATTCACCGTTGGTCATTCGGTCAACCATGCCACCGAGGGACCTGACCATAAATACGAGGGTCAGTCAGAGTGTGTGTCATTCACCGTTCGTCATTTGGTCAACCATATCACCAGTCCTACGAGCCATCCTT
>JAVTVY010041684.1:0-19233 GCA_036873755.1 Hanleya hanleyi | reverse complement strand
TGACAGAACCAGACCAGAGATGAACAAAATAATGAAGCTAAATATATGCGGTTCAGAGAATGATGGAGGTAGAACAAATGAAGTTGAAGATATTATAAACCAAGAATAGTGGAGGCCAATGAAATGATGAAAGCAGATGACAGGAGATCAAAGAAGCGATGGAGCCGGAACGGAGGATGTCGAGAAGATGATGGAATCCGAATAGAGAATGTCACGAAAATATGATTGATCCAGGAAAGAGGAGGTCGAGAAATAATGATGGTGAAAATATGATGGAGCCACAATGGAGCATTTCAAGAGACTAATGGATTCAGAATTGCAGGCGAAGAAATGATGAAACCAGAACGGAGGTCAAGAAAATCAATCTGACACGAACGGATTAACGTCGAGCACATGGATGTCGTGCATTACCTACATATAGTTAACATTTGGTGGATTGTGGCAATCAGCCAGGTATGATGACCCACCAAACATCTACTTGTGTACGTTGTACATATGAACATTCCAGACCATCCACCACAGCTAATTACTCTGACTGGTATTCTCCTAACATTTGCGAGCATTCTGATCTGTTCGGTGATGTATAGATAAGTCATTGCCCTGCAGGTGTTATCATTCAGATGGAATCTCAGCTGGTATTTCCCAGGAACATCTGCATTTGAATCCTTTTCCTCATTTATACAGGAGAAATTTATTTGGAGACAAGAAACGCATGCTGTCTTCCTCACATCAATATTCACAAAATATTGAGAGTTTGTTTCTGAAAAGTTTAAAATACTATTGAACTTCCTACCTGATTAAGGGACTTTGAGAGCTGGCGGTTTTAGAAGACAAAACTTAAACGTTCGCAACACGAGACACAATTACGATTCTGGACAACCCCTTTGTGGATAAGGTTATCAGAACAACGTGGATATGGCGTCTTCATAGTTCGTCTAAAACTGTTTTCAACTTTGAATAATTTCAATCAATGCCACAAAACATCACTACATTAGCCAGATTGACAAGCTAATAATATATATATCACCCAGCGCTGTCATTCTAGATCGGTCAAAGTTGGTGAAAACTATCGTAAACACTAGTGGAAAAAAAACTATCTAGTGTCAGCATAGCGGACACCACTTATAATGGTTTAGTAGGGTTCCAAGCCAGCATGCATGGTTGGAAACCTCTCAGACCATAAAGCCTACATTATTATTTTTCAGCCAGATTTAGAATCGTAATGGTTATATTATTATTAAGGTTCCGAACCAGCATGGCTAGAAACCTCCTAAAAGCTTTAGGCCTGAATTATTATTTTGCCGTCACATTCATAATCGTTACATTATAATCGTTTTAATGCTTATATTATTATTAGGGTTCCAAAATAGCATGGCTGGAACCTCTAATAATCGCTAAATCCGTGGGGGTTTTCCCGGATTTGTTCTGGCATTATCCAGTGCTTGTAGTAGTAACCAAGACTGTGACGATACTTGCTAATTGTCATCATGCCGCAAACGAGCCTGAGGGATTGTGCGCTTCGTGGACTGACAATCGGAAGCATCAGTGTATAACGGATGTCCCTGTGTAGTTTGGCAGCTTCGTTTATTTGATAACATCCACAATACCTCGATCACATACCAGTTTGGCGTGGTTGAAGTGGCCAACAGCTGGCTGGAAAGGCAGTCCATGTAGTTAATGCAACTACAGCTGCAACTAAAGGTTGTCAAGCCGAATACCAGTATTCCCAATAAGTAACCCAGATATATTACTTATACCTGTGTGTATAAGTAAAAGTATGGATGGATAATCCTGACCGAGGTCGGTGATTTGTTTGTATAAGTAAATGAGGGGCTGTTTATGAACAGTTCACCATTAATCATCTTCACAGGAACATAGTACCGGCAAAAATAGTACCATTATACCCTATCTTATGTAGCCATAGAAGGATACGGTTACACAAGATAGAAACCGCCCCAGAAGAGAATCTGTCCATGTAATCAGGTCTGTGGCCGACGTATAAGTTGAAGTGAGTCCGAAGACCCCCCGAGAACGAAAACCGTCCAGTCACAACCCAGTAACACTTCGAGTTCTGATTGATCCGATGATCCGTACAAAGTTTTTATTGATTGCTTCTCGATTCCTCGATTCGGTGGCTCTCCGGCCGTCCTCAAATAATTCTCGGCGGACAAAGTTTTCCCCAGTACCACCACAACGCTTTCACATCAAAACCTTCTTGCGGACTGCTCAGAGTATCCTACGTGCATTGCTTTTACCGGCCTGTGATGTCATTACTGGGAAACTTCCTTTTGCATTTGAGAAGTTCGGGACAAACAACGGAGGCTTTGCCCACTTCTTCTGATCGCTTAAGATATTTCCATCGACATTGTCTGTCTTCTGGATTCCAGAATACCTTCTAGGTAACTTTCAACCTTCAGCTGGACACGTCGTCCTCGGCTCCGTCTGCGATGCAGAAAGTCACATCGGTCAGGGCTTCTTGTACCAGGAAATGTAGTTTCCGAATTTCCCCATGTTAGTACCGGCATTATACAGGTAAACCTTATCACCAAGCGTGTATTTCTGCGGAAAAACTTTCGTATCATAGATACGCTTCTGTCGTCGAAACTGTTTCCCTGTAGCTGCTCGAGCAAGCTCCTGTATCTCTGTCATCTCGTCGTCTTCGTGACATACTGGAAGTCCGGGTCTCCGGCCTGGGATCGTCCTAAGTCTGCTGTCGGAGACACTATCTCAACCTCGCGTACGACGTCTTGGTAGCAGAGCTCACACTGGACATACTGGTCACCGAATTTCACTCGTTATCAATCTGTGTACAGTTGCTCAGCCCAGAAAGTCTTAACCTATCAAGACATCTACTATCAATTCTCCGATAACCATCGTCTGAATCAGTGCAATTTCATCAATAGAGATCTTAAAGTCAGCTGCATCCCGTAAGACCTAGGCCTGAAATATTCGCAACTTTACCGCTCAAACCGATGCTAGGGACCGTGTGGTCATGTCATTCAAGATAGCCACATGAACTGCGTCGACACAAGCTGACTTGAGCTAAAAGCTGACTTAAGTCGTGGACCTACCTGATCGTAAACACGCTCATTCAGCAAAGAAATTGAGACCCATGTGTCGACGCATCACCATTTTCTCACAGATCCAATCATGGGCGGAGTATAGCGTCCGGTTTCACCAGAAGTATTTAATGTAGGGGGGTGTCGACGGAGGTTTTGACGGATCCGGCGTTCAGATAACATCTCGTTCGCGCCCATACAATTCCTCCGGTAATGATCATTTTTACCGGTGGTGTCCGAAGTCGGTTACGGCATGGTCGCTGTCAGCCACGTCCACGTCTCCATCTTGACTGGTATCGTTGCATCTGCTGTCGCGATTCATAGTTCCGTTTAATATGCGCCATGGACTCCTTCGTTTCTTCTCTCAACCGTTGATTCTCCATTTCCTTCTGTTCTTCTAATCATGAACAGCTCTAGTCTTTGGTCACGTTTCACGTCGACGAGATGTCTTGGATGCTATGGTCTTTGTCGAGAGTATCTTGAATATCCACTCCGGAATCTGAATAAGCCAGCTGTGCCAGGCGAATTAACGCCTGGGCCAGACTTGGGAAATCTTCATTGCTTTCACGATGTCGGAATTTCACCTACGACTGATTCGGCGGGGCGGATGGCTTCTTCAAGGCTTCCCTCAAATGGTCGTAGTCGGTACTGCCCAGCTCATATCTTAGGCTGGTTAAGACTTGCTGTGCCGACCCACGTAAAGCCACGGCCAGATATTAGACCTGCTGCTGGTACGTCCACCCATTAATAATGGCACAATGACTGAAATGGGTCAAGTAGTCTCAACGAGGCGTGATACCGTCGTAGGTAGTGATCTTTACAATGGCTGCATTCGGCCGTCTAGTACCCCATGGGGTTGACGTCTGTAACGGCTGGTCCCAGGTTACTGTTCATCCCGGCTTCTTCTCGGCGACCCGGTTGTAGATTCTTCTTCACCTCTCTGTGACGTTTCGGCAGCTCGGCGACATTATTCCAGCCCGTCTGTTGACTACAGCTGTGGATATCGAACACCGCAGAGATCTGGCCTCCCCGAAGGTTGGTAATCGGCTATGGATTCGAACGGCCTGAGCACGACAGCATTCTCCCGCCACTCTTCTACGGCACCGGTCCGTCCCTTCGTCTCAGGTTACGTCAGGATACGTCAACTGGACGGCTAACCACGACAGTAGACGGCACTCCTATGAATATTCACCTTTGTTTCGGCGACTTCGCTCAACGGCGAATAAATCCACGGCCCGACTCCAAGGACTAATTTTCTAGCCTGGATTTCACAGCTACACAATTCATAATGAATCTCGCGACACGGACATATTCGGATAATGCACAGTGGGTAGGTAGGAACCTGTTATCAAATCTCCTCTTTACCCTCTTTACTCTCCACTGTATGGGACAATGTGAATAAATGGATGGAAGTTCCTAACTACAGAGTGAATTAGCACGTCTTGGCCGAGGCAGGAGGCCTTTGTATGTAAGGCTATATGTCTATAGATGTATGAATGGTTAACCTTGGCCGAGGCTGGTGGTCATCCAGTGTTGGAAATACGCAGGAATTGCAAGTCCTGGCCGACGCCAAACTTGAGTTTGTAAGCGTGAATGTATGGCAGGTCCTGGACGTGGCCGATGTGTGGATGAAAGGGCTGTTTGTGCAAAATTCACAATTGATTATATACGACCACAAGCCCCTTCTCAGGAAAACAGTACCAGCTAAGCCAATACCGTTATTCCCTACCGGTTGCAGCTACATATGGGTGAGGTTACACAAGACGGAATCTGCCCGAAAACGGAAGCCGTCCATGTACTCAGTTCTGTGGCCAACGTACAATAAACTCGATTGTACCTAAGTTGAAGCCAGTCCACAGATAACGGATTTTTATTGGGGTAACCACTTGGTAGCCTGTTTTCGAACTATGATTCCTTCATCAGATTGATCTGGATTGAAAAACGCTAGTTATTTATAGTGTGTGATGCGGGTCGATTCGGTCACGTGACAGTTGTTGTCTTCTGATTGAACGGCTGTTGGTTGTCCACGGACTTCCGGTTTGCAACCCTTTTGACCTTTCCCTTACAATGCCTCTCGCAATAGGCTTGTATACTCAAGATAGTCAACTCGATCGCCCGGATGGTTTATATAATATACTGGAATCCCTTTCACTCATTTTCGGTTGTTCGCGGCTTGACTACCTTGGCCACTATATGAGTGCCCCGTACAATTGCTTGACCCGCTTTTAAGGGTTAAGTTTAGCTACGGTACTATCAGAACCTCAGTCTTCGCTTTGACCATTCAAAACTGTTTGCTATTCTGGTTTTAGTTACATCACGAAAGTTCACACTAGAGCACTTCCACGATAAATGCTAAAAAGATTACTGGGATATTGAAATGCTCTGAACATTCGGCAGACGCAGTATGCAACTGCACCGGTACAACCTTTGAACCAGGCTAATAAGCCAATCTGTGTGTACAAGTGTCCAGGTCTTAATAATCCAACGGTAATAGTTTTAACAGCCTTACTTTTGTAATTATCGCCATATACTCGTAATAATACTCACACTGAGTATTACGGAACCTTTGTATACTTCCCTCTACTTTTTCCAGTGAATGTCTTCCGGGTCGCACGTATAGATTTTATTATCTGGGTAATGCGTTGATCTTAAGTACACAGATTGACATCTAAATATAGAATTCAACAAACACATTGGGTAGCTGTTCACCCACTAAAGTTGCTTGTCTTCAATAGAATGTCGTTCGCTTGAATCAACAAAGAAAGCTATTTTTGTTGCATATGCGTAAATATTTATTGTGGGGTGTAATTTGGATGAATCATAGCATGACTGTTTAATACCACCAGTCCGGGGCGACTTAGTGTGTTAGCTGGACACAGGAGAATCTATAAATGAGCTAACTGATCTACGGTACCAGAAAATGTAGACAGAATGTACGTAGTTGTAAAGAAACAACAAAGCACCAAACTTTTCATTGTGATGCCGTTTGATGATTTTATTCTGAGGACGTCATCTTCATTGCTAAAGTCACTCGAACCCATTGCTCAATCGAAACCTCTTGTTTCTGGAAACATTGAAGCTTTGGAGTTTCTATTCAACCACCTCGCTGGGGGTCTAATAAGTCACCAGTCAGATTTTTGGACCGGATTCGAGGCCTTCGCGCACATCGCCGGAAGTGACATCATATATAGTGAAATAGATTTTTGCCGAACATTTCGATTACTTTCCAAGTCTGCATAATACCTCTGTTGACCTAGCGTTAAAAGAATTATCTGAAGATTATTTTCCCTGTTTATCTGGACAGAGCATATGAAAAGTAGTTCGCTCATGTGCAACACTGAAGGAGTTGTTCGGCCGGATTCAAACTGAACCCATCTTCATTTTATCCAGCAAATTTCTACGTTCCCACTTCGAAGTGGGAACTTAGAAATTGGCTGGATAAAATGAAGATGACTGAACCGTGCTTACGTGGGTTTTCCCCTATACGTCATAGCTACGTAGTAAAGGTCAACTTCCGCTATTGGAGGCAGGGATGGATAATGGAGCCTGCGAAATGGAGCATGCGCTGTGAGGAGGATGGTTTCTATTAAATACATTTTTCATTAGATGACATTATGTCATTACGGTGGTGCCATATTCGATTGATGTTTCGCCATATCATTTTTGTTCGCTATTTGGAATATATTTTGTTGACTTGTCACAGAAGCTGCCGAATATGATACCCTGTATAGCAATTTACTTCTCAGGAGTTTACCTCTTTTTAAAATAGTCACAAAATCATCCTAATGCGATAGGCTCTAAAGTTAAAATCTGATATTGAAACGTCGATATTCACATATTTTGTTACCTCGATCAACGTGGCTACAAGGTTGAATATTTCTAAGTGGTTTATGGAATGTGATATTATGTCTGTTGTCTTTTGTCGCACGATCAAATTAATCTATATTACATTAAGGAAACAGGCTTCACTGTCAGAAAAAATCTGTAACACTTATCGAACGCGTAAAAGCGTTCATCCCTGACTAATTTTAGCGGTTGCTGGAATAAGTTGAAATAATGATGTGGAATTAATCAACTGGTCCATTTTGAACAATAATGAAAAGAAAAGGGTACCAAGAATTCCACAACGCTAAGTATCTCAACAATCGAAATATGGGGTTGGACGGCACTGAACACTAACGTTCATATTGATGTCCAAATCAGGACACCATATCGTGTTAAAAACTGAACACTTACCGTTCATATCCGAACACTAGAGAACAGGTATGAACACGCGTGTTCAGAAATGATCATCATGTTTGAACACCAATGTTCACAAATGAACACATATTCTGTAACACTTTTGGAACACTAGCGTCCGCATGAACATGTAAAAGTGTTCTATTATGCGTAAAAGTGTTCAAAAGTGCACACTTCAGAATGAACACTAATTTTTCAGAGTTCCAATATTCAGCACTCGGCGATATTGTGGACAACCTATTTCGTTGTGTTTATTGAGGACGATCTATTTGATGAGCTTGATAATACTTCAGTGACATATTTTAAGTAAATCTCTTTGCATACTAGTTTTCGTACTTGAACACTTTTACATGTTTGAAAGGTGTTACAAACTAGTGTGCAATTCAGTGTTCAGGATTTGCACACTTTTATTGACAGTGTTGTCTTTGGAGATTATCTTCGTACGATATCTGCTCAATATAATTAATAATCCGAAGTTATCCAAGTATCATGGGTATCATCATCAAGTGAGCTACAGATAGCAGACTCGACGACGAATATTTCCTGGGCTAACTCTCATTGAAACTTATAAAATTCTGAATTATAGCATATTACACACTGTAAGAATTTGCTTTTGAAATACAAATTATTATTCTCGGAAATTTGTTTACAATTGCAACAGGTTACTAAGGGCTTTATTTAAGAAATTTGGCTGGTTATGAAATTGTAATTAATATGCAGTATAAGCGTCTACGCGATTCAGATTCACTGCACACAATCTATCTAGATATTTGAGAATGTGAAATACAAGCTTGGTTTACTGGTTGCCATGGTAACCATATTTTTAATACTATTTATAAAAATTTCCAATCGCGGAATCAAATTACCACCGAGTAATTCAGGCGTATTTTGCAGACTCAGTGTACTAGAGTTTGTTATGTATCTTAATAGTCTTGATGAAATGTAAAGAATCATTTGCTTTGGTAATTTGTGAGAAGAAGTAAAAAAAAATATAAATTATAAAAAAATACCACCGTGTACGACTTCAGTAGAATTGCAGAAAATGAGTATCACAGAAAAGAAGGTATTTCAATACTTGCCCTAGTTCACCGTGTGGTATACGTTTTCTAATATATCTAAAATAGGACACCTTTAGTCAAAATGATATTCCGATGTAATGTTAAAGACAGATATGGTGACGTTGAAAATACAAGATTTTTATTCACGGTGTCATATTTTTAATATATTAAAAAACGGGCGAAATCCCTATTTCAAACGTCCGCCGACGCTGTTTTCCGGCAATTTTAACTGTGACCATATATAGAGTAAAACCTGGGAATATTTTTTTTAACAGAATTGAAGAAATAAATTGTTGAGTTTACTAACGTAACAGATAAGAGAGTTTTTCGTATGTTAACGTCACTATACTCCTTTGTTAAAGACCCGAAAGTCTTTGAAATGCAATATCTCGACAACTAATGGAGACATTTCGATGAAAGAAATGCTAAAATGCCCGGAATACACATGAAAATCGCATATCGACTCTTCGGCAATTTAGGTTCTTCTTTGGGTTCGCTCCATTGGATAGTTTCTGTAGTCAAATTAAATACCGACTGTTGGCACGAATCAAACATGTTAAGATGTCAACGAAGTATCTCACATGTTCTTTTAATAACAGTCTTACAGAGTTGTGCAGAATATAAAAAAAATTGCACACAGTCGTTGGATTCTCGTCATAATCACTCTCAAAACGCAAATGTTAGATTTAACTTCTAGAGGGTTGGAGGAGGGAAAGCATTTAGAAATTGTTGTTTCACCACTTTTAAGTGTAGGATGCAACAGCTTAAAATGTTGCATTTAACACTTAAAAGTGGTGAATACAACACTTTCTTAATGTTTTCCCTCCTCCAACCCTCTAGATGTTAAATCTAACATTTGCGTTTTGAGGTACTAGTATTAATGCATAGTCCCAACCCCGGTCCTCTTCTGTACAAGAGTGCTTAGGAAATTCTCCTAATGTTACATTTATGAAATATTACAAAGGTCCACGTAGCTTTATGTCTTCACGCTCTTTGTCGTATTGTTGTGTTACTTTTTCTACAATTACGGGAGAATCGTTCTTCATTTTCGCCAAGCGCTATGAGCTACTTTTTTTTAGCGAAATTCATAAAAAGATTCCATTGCACCATATACATTCATATACTTGTCTCAATGTCAGTAGCACCATAAACTGGCGCTCAAAACTGGAGTGTTTTTATTGTAAAATAATATTATTTTATATTATTATATTATTACTCGTATTATTAGCTTCGATCGTTTTTCGTCAAGAGGATAAGAACGATTTATTAACGATTTCATAACGTCAAATTACAGTACAATATAGCATTTCGATGTACGACGGATCTAATAATAAATTATGTAATATATCCTTTTGATGTAGAGAATAACAAATAATAGTTCAGAATATCTCTAATTGTTTCTTCAACGCAAAGCATATAAATATCGACATATTCAAGCTAGAGGGTCATCAGGTACAGCTTCGTCGTTTTTTTTTGTAGACACGATGCACGGAATATAGTTTGCCGATAATATAACACGCTAACGTGTCCCTCAACACCAGAGAAGTAAACTGTTCCGTTTATTACAACTCGTGATCTATTGAACGCGAGCATGTAATACAACAGACGGAAAAACCAACAAGACAACAGACAAAGCAGAGATGTGTTTCTCTCTCGGTTACCGTGGAAACAACACGTGCTGTTTTAAGAAGGCTTACTCTCTGCATCGTCATGAAGTTATTTACGGCACGCCGTATCCATAAAAATAGTCGACCCTGGTAAACTTGGAAAGGGCAAGGTTATATCGTTCGGCTCTTGCATACTTTTGGACGTTTTTAAACAAACACGACCGGCCTCTTAACCTGTCTGTTCGTTTAGAATAGAATGTCTAAATTATCTATTTGTATTCATTGTCAGGCCAGACCCCAGCCCATAAATAAACGTTCTACCGGCAATTATACTCAATAGTATTGAGACGAAGCCAAATTGGAACATCTAATAGAATATATATGCAGAGATATCATCACATTTAAAGACGTGAGAGTACATGCACAGCTCTCAGCAAAGCATCTTGGCTCAAAGGTAGTCCAACAAGAGATGGATTTCGGAGAACAGTTACAAACATAATAGCTCGAAAGCTTTCTCAAGCATGGCACGGAACCTACTCTTCTGTATAAATTTATTTGATACCCTCTTAGTTTTGTCTAATTGGCCTGGAAGGGACTGAATTGAAGGCAACGTATAAGGGTGATGGAAAAAGGTGCCGGCATACTGACAAGAAGTCATAGGACCTCGCAGGCAAATGAGATGATTTGTAATCCAGTAACCCGGCCTTTTATTGTAACTGTTCATGTTAACATGATGAATGGCATGACCACACGGCCCCTAACAATATCTCTCTACTGGTCACAACTGTTATTCAGACTCACGGAATAATGATAGACAAAGGATTAAGGAACCATGGCAACCATTGAATATTGTCGAAAGAGGAGAAGAAATGCATCTCAGACTCCTCCTGGATTTCTAATTTGATCAACAACTCTATCTGGATCATGTGGATGGAATCCTTCTTCTGTGCAGGCTTATAAACAGTAGTTAATTCACTACTTCATGAAATGCCATTAAAATGCTGTTAACTGAAGTCATTAAAATACCATTAATTGTTTAGGTTATAACCCCATTCTTTGCATACTTGTCGATGAGATATAATTGCGGTTAAATCCACCAAAAAGCATTAGAATGCTGTTACTCCCAAGTCATTAATTTGTCATTGAAATATCAGTTATTGTCATGAAATTAATGGTCATTAAAACTATGGTATGCATTAAATGTCATTAACCTTTCCACCGACTTCCATCACAGAATTAATGGTCATTAATAAATAATGGATAGTGATTTTTTTATTTCACATAAATTAATGGGCAAATCTGTTAGTAAAAGTAATTTCTTTTTATTGGCATTGAGAATTTTCCCATCAATAACTTGCAAAACTAAACAGTCATGGGTGGGTGTATGTAAAATTAGGATTTGTCCCGAAAATATAAAAAGCGGAACACGGACTTTACCCCTAAAATAGGGGAAAACTATCAACCATATCCAAAAGAGCTAATATCGGTCCCCCCGGCTTATCGGAGCCTGCCTATCAAGTCATGGGTGGGTGCATGTAAATTGAGGATTTGTCATCGAAAATATAAAAAGCGGAACACGGACTTCACCCCTATAATAGGGGAAAACTCCTATCAACCATATCCAAAAGAGCTAATATCGGTCCCCCGGCTTATCGGAGCCTGCCTATCAAGTCATGGGTGGGTGCATGTAAAATGAGGATTTGTTCCCGAAAATATAAAAAGCGGAACACGGACTTTACCTCAGCAATAGGGGCCTGATTCGCACATTTGCATCTATACGGGAAAATGCCTGTATGGGATATGGGGGTGGTCATTTTTTTTTTTGGATTTTACTATTGGTTGTTTGGCCTTGTTTTTCGCGTCTTGCCACGAAAAACACGATGGGAAGGGTCCCGGAGCTAAGCGGTGAAATTTTTCGAAAAGTTCACGGGGGTCTGGACAGGCCCATAGGCCCATACTGGCTCAGAGGGATAGGTCCATACTGGGCAATTCACACATGTTCATTGCGATATGGGTTGTTTGGTCTTGTTTTTCACGTCTCACCACGTAGAACACGATGGAAGGGGTCCCGAAGCTAAGTGGTGAATTTTTTTGAAAAACTCACTGCGCGCATGCGAAGTGGGTAAATAGTGCTGGGTGGACGTTTTGGGGTCTAGGTGAGCCCCTAGTGGTCCTATTGTGTAGTATGAGGTTTTATTTTGAAGCTCTCGTAGAGGAGCACCCGACTGGATCGTTTCAAATACTCGCAGTCTGGCCGTAGTATAGAAAGCAGGCATTTTGGGGGTGCGTGGGGGTGTGTTTGGGGTAGAGATGGACCACTATTGGTCCAAATGGGTCGTGGGAAGTGTCAAAGTGAAGCTTTTGTGGGGTCAGAATGGCGTGTTTTTTATTGCAAGTCACGTCAATCTGCTCATGCGCAGTTGGGTGTAGTAAGTAAAGTGGTCATTTTGGGGGGTGTTTGGGGTAGAGATGTGGTCCCAATGTGTCGTGGGATGTGTCATTTTGTAGCTCTCGGGGTGTAGACCCCGATTTGAGGGTTGTCCACAGCATCTGTGACGTCATCGGTGATGTCATCAGTACGAGTAGTAGCGAAAGTGGGCATTTGGGTGAAGTGAAGGAAGGTATTTGAAACGTCGATATTCACATATTTTGTTACCTCGATCAACGTGGCTACAAGGTTGAATATTTCTAAGTGGTTTATGGAATGTGATATTATGTCTGTTGTCTTTTGTCGCACGATCAAATTAATCTATATTACATTAAGGAAACAGGCTTCACTGTCAGAAAAAATCTGTAACACTTATCGAACGCGTAAAAGCGTTCATCCCTGACTAATTTTAGCGGTTGCTGGAATAAGTTGAAATAATGATGTGGAATTAATCAACTGGTCCATTTTGAACAATAATGAAAAGAAAAGGGTACCAAGAATTCCACAACGCTAAGTATCTCAACAATCGAAATATGGGGTTGGACGGCACTGAACACTAACGTTCATATTGATGTCCAAATCAGGACACCATATCGTGTTAAAAACTGAACACTTACCGTTCATATCCGAACACTAGAGAACAGGTATGAACACGCGTGTTCAGAAATGATCATCATGTTTGAACACCAATGTTCACAAATGAACACATATTCTGTAACACTTTTGGAACACTAGCGTCCGCATGAACATGTAAAAGTGTTCTATTATGCGTAAAAGTGTTCAAAAGTGCACACTTCAGAATGAACACTAATTTTTCAGAGTTCCAATATTCAGCACTCGGCGATATTGTGGACAACCTATTTCGTTGTGTTTATTGAGGACGATCTATTTGATGAGCTTGATAATACTTCAGTGACATATTTTAAGTAAATCTCTTTGCATACTAGTTTTCGTACTTGAACACTTTTACATGTTTGAAAGGTGTTACAAACTAGTGTGCAATTCAGTGTTCAGGATTTGCACACTTTTATTGACAGTGTTGTCTTTGGAGATTATCTTCGTACGATATCTGCTCAATATAATTAATAATCCGAAGTTATCCAAGTATCATGGGTATCATCATCAAGTGAGCTACAGATAGCAGACTCGACGACGAATATTTCCTGGGCTAACTCTCATTGAAACTTATAAAATTCTGAATTATAGCATATTACACACTGTAAGAATTTGCTTTTGAAATACAAATTATTATTCTCGGAAATTTGTTTACAATTGCAACAGGTTACTAAGGGCTTTATTTAAGAAATTTGGCTGGTTATGAAATTGTAATTAATATGCAGTATAAGCGTCTACGCGATTCAGATTCACTGCACACAATCTATCTAGATATTTGAGAATGTGAAATACAAGCTTGGTTTACTGGTTGCCATGGTAACCATATTTTTAATACTATTTATAAAAATTTCCAATCGCGGAATCAAATTACCACCGAGTAATTCAGGCGTATTTTGCAGACTCAGTGTACTAGAGTTTGTTATGTATCTTAATAGTCTTGATGAAATGTAAAGAATCATTTGCTTTGGTAATTTGTGAGAAGAAGTAAAAAAAAATATAAATTATAAAAAAATACCACCGTGTACGACTTCAGTAGAATTGCAGAAAATGAGTATCACAGAAAAGAAGGTATTTCAATACTTGCCCTAGTTCACCGTGTGGTATACGTTTTCTAATATATCTAAAATAGGACACCTTTAGTCAAAATGATATTCCGATGTAATGTTAAAGACAGATATGGTGACGTTGAAAATACAAGATTTTTATTCACGGTGTCATATTTTTAATATATTAAAAAACGGGCGAAATCCCTATTTCAAACGTCCGCCGACGCTGTTTTCCGGCAATTTTAACTGTGACCATATATAGAGTAAAACCTGGGAATATTTTTTTTAACAGAATTGAAGAAATAAATTGTTGAGTTTACTAACGTAACAGATAAGAGAGTTTTTCGTATGTTAACGTCACTATACTCCTTTGTTAAAGACCCGAAAGTCTTTGAAATGCAATATCTCGACAACTAATGGAGACATTTCGATGAAAGAAATGCTAAAATGCCCGGAATACACATGAAAATCGCATATCGACTCTTCGGCAATTTAGGTTCTTCTTTGGGTTCGCTCCATTGGATAGTTTCTGTAGTCAAATTAAATACCGACTGTTGGCACGAATCAAACATGTTAAGATGTCAACGAAGTATCTCACATGTTCTTTTAATAACAGTCTTACAGAGTTGTGCAGAATATAAAAAAAATTGCACACAGTCGTTGGATTCTCGTCATAATCACTCTCAAAACGCAAATGTTAGATTTAACTTCTAGAGGGTTGGAGGAGGGAAAGCATTTAGAAATTGTTGTTTCACCACTTTTAAGTGTAGGATGCAACAGCTTAAAATGTTGCATTTAACACTTAAAAGTGGTGAATACAACACTTTCTTAATGTTTTCCCTCCTCCAACCCTCTAGATGTTAAATCTAACATTTGCGTTTTGAGGTACTAGTATTAATGCATAGTCCCAACCCCGGTCCTCTTCTGTACAAGAGTGCTTAGGAAATTCTCCTAATGTTACATTTATGAAATATTACAAAGGTCCACGTAGCTTTATGTCTTCACGCTCTTTGTCGTATTGTTGTGTTACTTTTTCTACAATTACGGGAGAATCGTTCTTCATTTTCGCCAAGCGCTATGAGCTACTTTTTTTTAGCGAAATTCATAAAAAGATTCCATTGCACCATATACATTCATATACTTGTCTCAATGTCAGTAGCACCATAAACTGGCGCTCAAAACTGGAGTGTTTTTATTGTAAAATAATATTATTTTATATTATTATATTATTACTCGTATTATTAGCTTCGATCGTTTTTCGTCAAGAGGATAAGAACGATTTATTAACGATTTCATAACGTCAAATTACAGTACAATATAGCATTTCGATGTACGACGGATCTAATAATAAATTATGTAATATATCCTTTTGATGTAGAGAATAACAAATAATAGTTCAGAATATCTCTAATTGTTTCTTCAACGCAAAGCATATAAATATCGACATATTCAAGCTAGAGGGTCATCAGGTACAGCTTCGTCGTTTTTTTTTGTAGACACGATGCACGGAATATAGTTTGCCGATAATATAACACGCTAACGTGTCCCTCAACACCAGAGAAGTAAACTGTTCCGTTTATTACAACTCGTGATCTATTGAACGCGAGCATGTAATACAACAGACGGAAAAACCAACAAGACAACAGACAAAGCAGAGATGTGTTTCTCTCTCGGTTACCGTGGAAACAACACGTGCTGTTTTAAGAAGGCTTACTCTCTGCATCGTCATGAAGTTATTTACGGCACGCCGTATCCATAAAAATAGTCGACCCTGGTAAACTTGGAAAGGGCAAGGTTATATCGTTCGGCTCTTGCATACTTTTGGACGTTTTTAAACAAACACGACCGGCCTCTTAACCTGTCTGTTCGTTTAGAATAGAATGTCTAAATTATCTATTTGTATTCATTGTCAGGCCAGACCCCAGCCCATAAATAAACGTTCTACCGGCAATTATACTCAATAGTATTGAGACGAAGCCAAATTGGAACATCTAATAGAATATATATGCAGAGATATCATCACATTTAAAGACGTGAGAGTACATGCACAGCTCTCAGCAAAGCATCTTGGCTCAAAGGTAGTCCAACAAGAGATGGATTTCGGAGAACAGTTACAAACATAATAGCTCGAAAGCTTTCTCAAGCATGGCACGGAACCTACTCTTCTGTATAAATTTATTTGATACCCTCTTAGTTTTGTCTAATTGGCCTGGAAGGGACTGAATTGAAGGCAACGTATAAGGGTGATGGAAAAAGGTGCCGGCATACTGACAAGAAGTCATAGGACCTCGCAGGCAAATGAGATGATTTGTAATCCAGTAAGCCTTTTATTGTAACTGTTCATGTTAACATGATGAATGGCATGACCACACGGCCCCTAACAATATCTCTCTACTGGTCACAACTGTTATTCAGACTCACGGAATAATGATAGACAAAGGATTAAGGAACCATGGCAACCATTGAATATTGTCGAAAGAGGAGAAGAAATGCATCTCAGACTCCTCCTGGATTTCTAATTTGATCAACAACTCTATCTGGATCATGTGGATGGAATCCTTCTTCTGTGCAGGCTTATAAACAGTAGTTAATTCACTACTTCATGAAATGCCATTAAAATGCTGTTAACTGAAGTCATTAAAATACCATTAATTGTTTAGGTTATAACCCCATTCTTTGCATACTTGTCGATGAGATATAATTGCGGTTAAATCCACCAAAAAGCATTAGAATGCTGTTACTCCCAAGTCATTAATTTGTCATTGAAATATCAGTTATTGTCATGAAATTAATGGTCATTAAAACTATGGTATGCATTAAATGTCATTAACCTTTCCACCGACTTCCATCACAGAATTAATGGTCATTAATAAATAATGGATAGTGATTTTTTTATTTCACATAAATTAATGGGCAAATCTGTTAGTAAAAGTAATTTCTTTTTATTGGCATTGAGAATTTTCCCATCAATAACTTGCAAAACTAAACAGTCATGGGTGGGTGTATGTAAAATTAGGATTTGTCCCGAAAATATAAAAAGCGGAACACGGACTTTACCCCTAAAATAGGGGAAAACTATCAACCATATCCAAAAGAGCTAATATCGGTCCCCCCGGCTTATCGGAGCCTGCCTATCAAGTCATGGGTGGGTGCATGTAAATTGAGGATTTGTCATCGAAAATATAAAAAGCGGAACACGGACTTCACCCCTATAATAGGGGAAAACTCCTATCAACCATATCCAAAAGAGCTAATATCGGTCCCCCGGCTTATCGGAGCCTGCCTATCAAGTCATGGGTGGGTGCATGTAAAATGAGGATTTGTTCCCGAAAATATAAAAAGCGGAACACGGACTTTACCTCAGCAATAGGGGCCTGATTCGCACATTTGCATCTATACGGGAAAATGCCTGTATGGGATATGGGGGTGGTCATTTTTTTTTTTGGATTTTACTATTGGTTGTTTGGCCTTGTTTTTCGCGTCTTGCCACGAAAAACACGATGGGAAGGGTCCCGGAGCTAAGCGGTGAAATTTTTCGAAAAGTTCACGGGGGTCTGGACAGGCCCATAGGCCCATACTGGCTCAGAGGGATAGGTCCATACTGGGCAATTCACACATGTTCATTGCGATATGGGTTGTTTGGTCTTGTTTTTCACGTCTCACCACGTAGAACACGATGGAAGGGGTCCCGAAGCTAAGTGGTGAATTTTTTTGAAAAACTCACTGCGCGCATGCGAAGTGGGTAAATAGTGCTGGGTGGACGTTTTGGGGTCTAGGTGAGCCCCTAGTGGTCCTATTGTGTAGTATGAGGTTTTATTTTGAAGCTCTCGTAGAGGAGCACCCGACTGGATCGTTTCAAATACTCGCAGTCTGGCCGTAGTATAGAAAGCAGGCATTTTGGGGGTGCGTGGGGGTGTGTTTGGGGTAGAGATGGACCACTATTGGTCCAAATGGGTCGTGGGAAGTGTCAAAGTGAAGCTTTTGTGGGGTCAGAATGGCGTGTTTTTTATTGGAAGTCACGTCAATCTGCTCATGCGCAGTTGGGTGTAGTGAGTAAAGTGGTCATTTTGGGGGGTGCGTGGGGGTGTGTTTGGGGTAGAGATGTGGTCCCAATGTGTCGTGGGATGTGTCATTTTGTAGCTCTCGGGGTGTAGACCCCGATTTGAGGGTTGTCCACAGCATCTGTGACGTCATCGGTGATGTCATCAGTACGAGTAGTAGCGAAAGTGGGCATTTGGGTGAAGTGAAGGAAGGTATTTGGTGTAGAGATGGACCATCCTTGATCCGAATGCGTCGTTTGGGGTGTCATCTTGTAGTTCTTGTAGGGATGTGCGCGTCATCCTTGACGTCATTGGTGACGTCATCAGTAGGAGTAGTAGCCAAAGTGGGCATTTTGGGGCGGTGAAGGAAGGTACTTGGTGTAGAGATGGACCATCCTTGGTCCGAATGCGTTCTGTGGGGTGTGCATTATACCATATCTATGCTGTATTATACAGTATCTGTCCTGTATTATACCATATCTGTGCTGTATTATACAATATCTGTCCTGTATTATACCATATCTGTGAAGTATTATACAATATGTCTTGTATTATACAATATTTGATCTCTACTGTACCATATCTGTGCTGTATTATACAATATCTGTCCTGTATCATACCATATCTGTGCTGTATTATACAATATATGTCTTGTATTATACAATATCTGTCCAGTATTATACCAAATCTCTGCTGTATTATACTATGTCTGTGTTGTATTATACCATATCTGTCCTGCGTTATATCAAATCTGTGCTGTATTATACCATATCTGTCTGGAAATATATCATATCTGTGCTGTATTATATCATATCTGTCCTGTGTTATATCATATCTGTCCTGTGTTATACAACATCTGTCCTGTGTTGTACCATATATGTCCTGTATTATACAATATATGTTCTGTATTATACCAAGTCTGTACTGTATTATGCAGTATCTGTCCTGTATTATAACAAATCTGTCCTGTATTATACAATATATGTCCTCTATTATGTCATATCTGTCCTGTATTATACCATATATGTGCTGTATTATACCATATCTGTCCTGTGTGTACAATATTTGTCGCGTATTATACAATATCTGTCCTGTATTATACCATATCTGTCCTGTGTTATTCAATATATGTTCTGTTTTA
>JAVTVY010041683.1:0-18068 GCA_036873755.1 Hanleya hanleyi | reverse complement strand
AGATGTAGACGTCCAGAGTTCACCGAAATTGTCTCAAATTTTGAAAACAATAGACAATATTACAAGCGTCTGGTGCGTCATTCATAATTCAGCCATCGTCCATTAAAAAATAATCGGTGTCAATAATCCAAAGACCTTTTCCATATTCCATATAACAACATTAGCACGAAATTCAAAAAAGACAATCATAGTATACATAAACATAGGCTAGTTTCCTGCAAGAGAGAAGCGGTCAACAGTTTTCAATAATGCCGGCAAGACATCATGATGTTCCAAAAATATCAAAGCCGTATCATTGATCAGTATTCTTAATCCATATGATATTCGTTGTAACGTCGTCATCAAGAGAATGATGTAGCTCAGTCACGTTTTGATTGTGACTGTTCATATGAGCACCATGAGGATCTTGAAGTACATGGGTTCATACGGTCCCTAGCCCCGGGTTAAGCGGAATTAGACACAAGTTACGAAACGTAACGCCATAGATCTTACACGCTGCGCTCGTATTTTGCTGTCATCATGCGATATGTATCGCCAAATTTGAGAAACTTTGAGTGGAGGCGCTTGGTGACCACTATATGTACAAAGTCAGCACCAATGTCGCTCGAATGACGAAATCATTTCTGTTACATTACCGTAGCTACCGTGGATACTCATGGAATGCAGTTCCAACAATTCAGAGACACCAATCCCTGTTGTTGTAATGCACAATGATCAGGTCGTCGTCTTCCTCCGACTTCTCATGTCCAGTGGATTTTACAGTGTTATGGTAGTTCCCCATCTCTTAGTGTCGTCGTTATCGTATACCGTTGCCACAAAACCGAGGATCAGGTGAAGGTACTGGAATGTGCTCATCATTCGCATGTGGACTTAACATAGATGACTTAACGCAGACTTTCTTTCGTGGATCACTTCTTTGACTTCTCATCCTCGCGAGACAGTTTATCGATCGATCTGTTGGGATCGATACACTTGCTTGGTTAGTTACCCGTGCGAGTTCTGGATATAAATAGATCAAGGGGTTTCCCCTGAATCAACCCAATCAGTGAATGCGCTAAGCTAGTTGATTAGACCAATCCGCTGCGAGGTATGAGATGTGACAGGTTTCAGTTTCATCGCGGGCCAAACTGCTTTGATGTCAAGCGGAAATCGACATCGGAAGTCAAAGCAAAAACCGCTGGCAAATACCGACATGCAAATTCAAAACAAGCTCGGGAGATGAAATGTACGAGATGTATAAGAGAGGCATCGACTCAAGAACTCATTCGAATCGCCAAAAATGTCCAGGTAAACCCTCTGCGAGGATTTAGCATTTACCTGGACTTGTAAAGATGTGACTTCTCAGCATCGTAACCTGAGCTTTTCAGCTGGAGAAATTGACACTATACGCCCCTCTAAACTGACAGTCACTCTTAGCCTTGACATATACACCATGCAGTAAACGATCTGTTAATTGTATAATCAAACGTTACCGATTTATAATAATTATCAAATATATGCAATATTCATAAAATATAGATCAGTTGCAATCTTCAAAATCACATTCCATTTTCTACAATATGATTCTGATTCTTTCCCATTTAATTAACATTGTGTTTACAAGTTATTGGATTGGAGCTATACACGAGAGGTACGGAAATTCTTCCCTCGACACCTCACCTCACCTTAGAATACGATGTATTCTCGGACGTAGCCTTAGTATCTAAGCCGCGCTCTTATTGCAGATATTCATGTGGAGACTATGAACTATCCACAGGGCCCCAAGCACCGGCTAAGGCAGTAGAAGACGTTCATTTCAAGAGGTTGAAATTTTGTATTTTTTCATCAGGTTAAGAGAACATGATCCTTGAAAAATAAATGGGGGGTCACCCCGGCCATACTCGTTAAAAAAATATGGCAGCCATGCAAATGCATGTACGGTATACCACGTAAAATCCATAACACTGAATACATAGAAAAATTTGAATATTTTCTTCTTAAATCAAACTTCCGAGGTTAAAATTTTCCCCATTTTGCTATATAATACTAAAGAAACATAGTTCTTGTTGAATATATATTAAAAACAGGGGAACACCATACTTTCTTAGAAAATAGTAGCAGTATAACAGTTAAACTGAGTTTTTCCAGGATGGGGTGGGGTGGGGTGGGGTGGGGTGGAGAATCGCGGCGGGGTAGGGAATATTATTAGAGATTCATTTATTAGCCATTTACAAGTTTCCTTTTTGTTGAAATTGACTAAGAGTGAATTTTTGGGGATGTCAGAGGCATAATTTTCAAACTCGGGAGCACTTAGCACCTTCCAACCGTTGAATCTAAAATGCCAACGTCTTGCTCAGTCCTACCACACTATCGAACCATCAGTAAACGCATAAATGGTTCCGTTGTGTCTTGTTTTGATTTATATCACATTTTGAAATGTCTGGGTACTTTTGTTAAGAAATTCAGCTTGTTTTGAAAATTTGACAAATCACCATGTTGTAGACCCATAAGAGCAGGAAAATGAACGTCCTCTACTCCCTTAAGCGGAATTAGTTACGCTAGCTCGGAGGCTGTGATGACAGATGACGGTTACTTGCCGACGGGCGGTGGTTCCCTCCGGGTACTCCGGCTTCCTTCACCAACCAAACTGACTGTCACCATATGAGGGAAACAACCTTGAGAGTGACATTAGTGCCGATCAGGTATATGGTTCAAACTCCAATATCTTCGCAACTGCATGTTTGGAGTATTTACATGAGATAAATGGCATCTTAATCAGAATTGTGATTACTTTCTTCTCTTAAAAAAAGACCATTTGGGTTCCCCATGAAACACGAAAACTGACTTGTACTAAATACTACCGTTCTCCCAAAGTGTGCATTCTCTCGTTGTCAGAGTTTGTACCTCATATACTCTCGGTGTATATGACAGGAGGGGATATACGCCATCTGACGCCATGACAATGAATAGATAGCCGTTTTTTTCCAGTGTTTATTTCGTATCAGCCTGATGAGTTTTTGAAAGTTTAAGCACATTCACAGCAGTCAAATTTTAATGACATCTACTCTGTGATTTCTTCGAAATTGGTCGTTTTACAATGTACAAGATACGGAGAGTTCTATCGAATCATTTCAGACCATTCGTGTGATTATTAATTCCACGGTTAATGAAACGCGTTTATAGAATTACCACAGTTTTCAATGTTAAGGTATCTGTTAGTGAAAATATGTTGCATTAAGCAGAGTTTAGTTGTCATATTATGTCACAAGAATTATCTTCATCAACATTTACATTTAAGAATAAATCTTATCTTCTTGAAGTTCTATCCAACTTCCGATAATATCGTAAGTTAAATTCCCTACTTTGCCATTATTTACCGCATTAATTATATTGCGTTTTCCTTATATACAAATACATATATTTTCTGCTGGGATAGAACAAGCCCCATGATGCTTTATCACCCCCCACCACCAAGGCACTGTTATTCCGACATGTCATCTTAACCAATTAGTGAATAAAAACACATTCATTCATTCGCGCATCTGGGAAGAAATCGCGATTAACACACCTCGTATGTGTCATTGATGCGTTATCCATATATTATAGGGGTGGGGGGAAACATACAAATAAACAAAACAACAACAAACCAATGGTCTACGAAAATGGGTGAATTTTTAGTGGAAAATGTTATTTATCAAAAAATCAATTTCGTGCCGATTCATAACATCACAGTGATGATGAACTCTTGATGAGTATGACATTCAGAAGCCTCAATATTACTAAATCGCTTGGAGCATCATACCATCGTGAAGTTAAATAACATAAACCGGCATTATACACACGAAAAAGCGGGTATTTTTAAGAAAACATGTCATCAAGCGATATTTCAGACACATGTGTGCGGATCGAGCGCACCTCCGCAACCGCATGCGAGTCCGATCTCAGTGGGCCACGTCACATGACCCGGTGACGACTTCTTTCTCGGCCAATGAAATCATTCCAGGACAGAATTGTTGGCGGTAACACACGGGAACTTCGAACCTGTTATCCACATCGATCTGTGCACGAAAAGGTAAACGTTTATGTGTCCGTTTCATTTCTACTAGTATCTATCTACTCAAAATGTTTCTGTTGTTGAAAATCACGATACTATGATGGATTTCATGTAATGAACCAGAACAGACATGAAGAGTTGATGGTCAGATTGATTTGGATTCGACTATGCTGCAGGCTGTCAGGCTTCGCCCGGTGGCCCTACTGGCATGACTGGGTAATCCGGTCACTGAACGGGCACTGCCTTGAATCGTCCTGCCTCAGACTGTGGGCCCTAGTCCCGTCAACATGCAACGCCACTGTAACTCAAGTAAAACTTCAAAGCATGGCAAACATGACGATCGCCAAAGACACAAGAATTATGGTTCTCACAATAAATAGTTAGCCAAGTGACGTCCACTAAGTTAGTGACTAAGAAAGTTTTGACTGTGACAGTTCAGTTGACTGTTGAAAACTGGGGTCTCGTACATATAAAGATACAGCAGAAATGTATAAATGTTATAGTAAGATCCACAAATAGTTGTAATTTCGTATATAATGCAAGTAATCAGTATATATAAGCCGGTCTGACACGGCCTGACAATAGAACGACCCATCTCATACCTCTTCACATCCATCTCTATTCACATGATCTAAATTATCAGAAGTCATGACCTCTGAGTAATATAATTTGTAATATGGAGAAATGTGCGAGAGGTTGCGAATGCTGTGGTGATCTTACTTAGTTACTTGCATTGGGACAACTAGAAGGCATAATACCTTAGCGCCCACCTTGTCGCCCACCTTGTCGCGTACTGTATTGAAAGTGTATATTTTCCAAAATTATGCTGTTTAAACGCGTTCACACTGGGGGCATCTACAGCTTCTCGAATTCCAAAAGTTGACAACTCAGCGAACACATTTTGTTTGATTTTTAGTCTTGACTGAGGCTTCAGAATCTTCTTATCATGCCCTCGAGTGTTTCTATTGTCTCTCATTACAGGCAACGTGGGTGGGATCAATATCATCCAAACCATATTTAGGATCTTGTAGACCTATATCATATCTGCTCGCAGCCGACGGTACCCGGTAACCTAATGATTTTAGAACATGGAGATGATCCTCGTATGACAGGTTAGACATACTAATGGCATTATGATTTTAGTTACTCTATGTAGAACTCGTTCCACTTTCCTCATATCACGAACAAGACTACGGTGCCCGACCACATTTGCATATCTGCGTCTCAAACTCTCGTTTTTTTGGGAGAGTGATCACTCTCCCTCCCGATCACTCACCTAAGTTCCTAACTTTCCCCGCAAGAGAGCTATTGATCACTCTCCTGGAAAATGAAAAAGAAAGTACGGTAATTCCCTTAATAATTCGATCACTGGAAGTGTATTAAAAAAAGCTTCTACATCAAAATTCTTCATGGCACCAGCTACGAAGTGTCACATGTAGTCATTATATGGCTTTTCTTCAATTTGAAAGAAGAATGAGAATGTTACTTTTTATCAGTGTTTGGATAACAGAGTTGAAAACTGAACTTCCTGTGATTGAATTATTAGGGGAATTACCGTAATGGAGAGTAATATTGACAAGACTGAATCACTCTCACAATACAAAACCTAGGAGTGATCGACAGCTCAGGTGTCACAAATTGTTCATGTACATGAGAGACTGGGGGAGTTGGAGGGTTGGGGGTCATTGTGTACTCTTTTGAACTTATATCCTATCCAAGATTCCAAATGTTGTTGTGCATCTTTAGTTTGCTTGTGTATTGAATATCATCAGAGCCAGTGTCATACTATACTGTCATACTTCTTTGTGTCATTCTTGTTTCTTGATGATAATGAAGTTGTTTATGACATGTTTACATATATGTGCTATAAATGTGTAGTTTATGTCATCAGTTTTGTCAGCTCGTGATTATCGCCTGACCTGCCAGTAAGCTGAATAGACTGGTTTGAAACTCCTTAAATTCCTGCTATCTTTGTAATATCGCCACCTGAAGGAATATTTTTTAATTATACTTTAAAAAAAGAACAAAAAAATTGTTCAGGGTTTAACGAAAGTGGGCGCAGTTGTTTGTGGGTTTATACTTTCTAAAGAGCACCAATTTCGATGGGCTGTTCATATATCATGATTTTACAGAATAGTCGACAGAGTACAATTACAAATACATCATATACATTCTTGTTCATGTTAACTCCTAAAATATTGCCAAATTTAACGGGTGAGTGGGGGGTCCCATTGTGGGTGGATGTGGGGGCAGTGGGGTAGGGCGGCTGGGGGGAGTTGCAAAAGAAAATCTATTTGCTGATGTCCATATCCCACACAAGCGGCCAGTCCCAGGTTTGATCCTTTGCCGAGTGATACCAAAGACCTTAAAAAAAAGGGAACTTGTATCTTCTTTGCTTGGAGCTCAGCATTAAGAGGATAGATCAAGGACTGGTTGGTCCGGTGTCAGGATAATGTGACTGGGTTGCTGTGATATCACTGAAAAAATTGTGAAGGCGACATTAAAATGTTACTCACCCATAACCCCGTTACTAAATGGTATTGCAGTAAACTAGTAAATCCAAATCCAAATGTCAAATTGCTCACTGCACCAGCATGGGACTGGAATATATCTAACTAAGTCATCTCCTTAGGTGACTATAGACATAAATATGATCTACAATGGATGGTTTTTAAAAAACAAATTGTCGTCGTATCTAATTTACGTAATAATAGACGACATGATTTTGTTCTCTATTAAAAATTATACAATGAAATCTTTCATTGGATAATCACTACTACGACATGTAACAGTATGCATGCCAAGTCGCCTGAAGATTTTGGAGCGTTATAATGATGAATAAATCAAAAGTTTTTCAGCAAAAACCTTTTTTACCTCTGTTTTAGAGAGGTAGTTTTCTGTAACCTGTTGTACATGTTTTATGTGTTGAATATCTGATTGAATTGCTTTATTCAATGGGTACATGTTTCTCTGAAATTGTCCGTCCAGTTAGAATGGTTATATCAGGAAGGTACATGTAGAATAAACTTGAGGGACATATAGGTATCAATGATAGAAATAAGGCAAAGTTTGTGAGACCTTTTGCTATTAAACTGAATAAATGAAAATATTTTTTAATCAACTCGAGCAAAAGGATGGCAAACATGTATTTAGTTTGGAGCCATAGAAAAACTCTTGCTTTTGTGTTTGTCTTTGTGAGGAAGGGGGGGGGGAGGGGGGGATTAGAAATACAATCTTAGAAACTGCCCTATTTTCCATGCATACAATAATACCCGGACACAATGTTTACCGGAATAGTATGAAACTAAGATTAGAGAACATTGTACCAGTTTGTTTACTAAGAATGTTTGCTAAACGTATTTCGCATGGTATTAATGAACCTCTGAAATAGCATTAAATCACTCGTCATCGTGTTTTAAATGATCTTCTATTCTATGACCTAGATGCATGTCTGCTAATATTCTCCTTTAGAAAACCGTTAAAGGTAGAATATATCTCTCCAGTCTCCTTTACCGCATGAATCGATATAAAAAGGAGAAATAATGTATTATAATGGGAGAGACCTTCCGTTTATTCTTTAGGTCAATATGCTCCTAGTCTCTGTCCAAATATTTACTCTCCCTGATTATGGTGAAAGACGGGACAGCAGTGGTTTGTTCCACAGACTTCACCTGCTTGAGACCACATGAATGAGAAACATGTAAACCATCCAGTGTGTGAGAGCGAGATAAGAGCGCGTTTGAATAAGAATATCGTGGCGAATATTGATCATCTAATCTTTTTTATTCGTCACCAACTGGGAAACCGGAGAGAGTTTGAAAATATTTGCCGACATTTTTTTTAGGCGGGACAATATTGGAAGAGTCCATTATTCAAGTTATTCGGCTCAGTTTTTATGGATTTAGTAAATATGCAGGTTTAATTAGATCTTCCACATCGCTCTTCGTATTTTGAACCAGGTAAATTACTGGATCAAGTTTTCTTTCAAGTTGAACCATCGTTGATGGGATCCAGGTAGGTTAAAATTTCTGAAATATTGTCCATTCCACATTTATATTATACCCCATAATAGGCGTATAACTCCTACAATTAAGATTCTTTATTATGAAGGATTATTCTTGTTCATGTACAAATTCAGTGTCATTAATATCAGATTAATATCTGAATATTTGGTCAAATTCCTGTTTTTCACCTGGATGTAGAGTATCTATGGATACTGGAAAATTCCAGAGAGCAGCAATGACTGGTCATATTATCAACTCATTTGAACCTTGAGAGAATTTATGTGCACATGTATAAAAGCAGTCTGCATAATGTAGGGTCTGAATTAGACAGATTACATGTATCAAAGTTTCCCTCATCTTCTTGGCACTGATTCCATCTCCCTCACTGTGGGCGGAGATGGGCTTCCCACTTCTGTTTTTATCCCTCTGGCAATTTGTGCAATTTCATGATTGCTAAAGTTTACTTGAATCTTTTATTGCCCACTCACATTGATTTAGATCCCCAAAAGATGATAAACAATTTTTTTGGAGGGTCTTATTCATATGCTGAAACAGACACAGGGCTTTAGATCATCTCAATTTATTATAAGCACACCCTCTATTCGGCACAGCGGGTGGGGTCTGAACGCAAATTATAGAAAATTTAACAAAAATCCTTAAATAGAGATAAATTTGATAGGTTTTGACTCGAATATTATGTTAATTGATGAGAAACTGCTTTGAACATGTTAAACATTTATTTTCGGTCTTAAAAAAGAAGAAGAAGAAAATCTTGCTTTCTATTCTTAGCTCATCTTCTAATTTGAGTATGACATTAAACGTGTTTAGAATTTAAAGTCCTGAGACAGTGTTTCAAGTTAATATCCACAAAAAGCAGGAATGGCTGTTGATTTAAACTATTGAATCTACTTTGTAAACTGACGAGTTTTAAAACAAGTGTACATGTACATGTACTTGCATAGCACTGCTTAATACTCAAAAGGCATTTTCATTACGTCTTAGTTTTTACATCATTTGCGTGAAGGATGAGTATAAAAAGTACAGGATATAAAGCATCTATAAAGGAAAAAGGATGGCCGCTTTTTGTTTGTGATCAGCTTGCGGTGAATTCATTCATGTTGTCAGGGAACCTTTTTATTCTGAACTACAGTAATGACTCAGAATGGGCATTGACTCTAATAATAGAACAATGTGTCTGTTACATGTAGTGATTGTGTTTTAAGGTGGTGTTGTCAATCTCATTGATCAGTTATTATATCATAAGGCTATTAATCCCGAAGGTTTGTGTTTAAATATTTTTGCCCTGATTCTTATCTAGTTGGCTCTTTGTCTTCATTGTCCATCGACGCCCGAAGGGCTTGAGGGGGACTATAGTATTGGGGTCCATCTGTACGTACGTTCGTCTGACTTTATTTCTAGATGGTATAACTTCTGAAAAATTGAACAGATTTTTTTCAAATTTGGTATGTTTGTGGGTACCTTGGCTCAAGATCTTGCTTGTGATTGTTTTTCATGCTGATCTAAGCTTTCTATGCCAGAGACATGCCAGCTTTCAAGCCAAATCGCTATTTTAAATATCAGCTAGGGTACTGCAACCACTCAGGTTTAACCGTTTTCATTTGCTTCCATGTGTTTCCTGATCTGCTACAATCTGAAACCACTCCCACTCTGCTCAGGCCCAACGCACACAATCTGGAACCATAACGCCCCGGTCATGCATAACACTTGCGATCTGAAACCATTCCTCCTCCAAGATAACAGTTTCACCAATCTCTATTGTCTTCACACTATCTGAAACAAATGATGACCTTGAGCTGTTTCACTGGACCCTACTAGAAGGCCTCCTCGTTTATTCTTTATGCTTGATAAATTGTGTCTCGACAGTGTACATGTAATGTTATTTATGAGCTTGAACATATTAATTTCTCCCTTCTTGAGCGCCATCGTTTTTTGTTCATGAACTAAAACAGCGGTGTATTTAAAGAACTGTTTGAAAAAAGTTTGTTGCAATTAGAAAAAAATGAGGGTATTGAGGAGTGAGCTCATATTTGATAAGTTTTCCTATATTTCAAAATATTTGAGAGGGACATATAATAAATATTCTTATAAACAGGCTCTCTAATTGTATGCTTGTGAAAACTTATTTAAATTATAAAAAAAACTGGATTTTTAATGAATAGGTATTTCTGATTATTTGTTTTGACAAGTCTTCATCTTCAGAAAGAATTAAGAAAAGAAAAAAACAAAAGCGAGAAACCAACATGTTTACCTGACAGAAATATACAAGTATAACCAGATAATAGCTATATTCTTTATGCCTTTTTTTTGTACACGCGCAAGGTTTTGGCTGAAGATTCTGACATATTTTGTCTTATATCTGATAATATCAGAGATATGAGTCAGGCGTACATTATATGGACCTGACCAGGTAACATCTTATTAATGAGATACCTGCCCAGGTATGTCGGCATGTTGAATATCCGAGTGCAATTACCACGTTGTGAACAGTAGTGCATACCTACATGTTAATATATATATATTGGCACTGTTGCCATGGATAAACGATGGATGAAATTGGTGCTGCATCCCTAGTCATACATGTTGGTAAGATTAATAAATTTTCTTATTTTCTGATTGAGAATTGGAGTTTAATATTAATCATGCTCAGCAGTCAGGTAACCAACTCACAGAAGTTCTGAAAATGTTAACTTAGCCAAGTTATCAATGTAGGAATAACTCTGACGAGTTATTAGCTTTGCCCAGTTGAGCAAAAATGTTTGTGAGAGGAAATTTCACAAAAAGTTGAAGTCCACCCTGAGCGAGAACAAAAGAATGGCTGATTAACTTTCCCTCTCACCTTTGACTGACTGGGGGCAAGATTTGTATGCTTTAACATTGTTGAAAGTTGGCTTTGGTGAAAATATTTGTTTCCGTCTGCTGGAAAATTCTGAAACTTTCATATGTTTTATGAAATTAATATAGTCACTAAATATGATAAAAACAGCGGCCAGAAAAATATAGTTTATATTCAGGAGATTTTTCTGTATTTCTCATAATGGGATGAGGCGTGGACTTCTCGAACATTTATTATGAATGTACCACATGCACTTGAAGGCATGTAGGTTGTTAAACTTGGTGAAGAGATATGTTAAATGAAATAACACCGGTCATTACATTTTGTGACTTCACTACTGGTCAAAATATCATTTTGTGAACAGTGAGTTTGATATAATCACCTAAAGGGGTTATAATTTTATAACTTCTGTAAGTTGGTACTTGCATTTTACTGTGCGGCCAGGGAATACATACAACTTCCAAAACTGGTGATTTTCGTAATGTAATGTACAAAGAAATCCATCATTCCAGGGATGTGGGGGAGTGTATTGTTGGGGAGGGGATTTGGATTAGTGTCACATTCAAGGGTATTTCACTCATATGGTGACGGCTATGAATAACTTCTGTATCATCCAAGAGGTGTTGTAGATCTGTAATTTTAAGTATGATATAAGTAGGACAGCACATGACTCGAAAATAGCGTGTTACGTTGGGGTTACGTCGGTGGAGTTTAGCTGATTGGTTGACGACATCACGTCGTGTTGATTTCGGAGTTGCTGAAAGTAGACTGAAAATGGATACACATGATCCCAGGGTCAGTCTTGCCGCATATAGATGACCTAGATGGTTACAGGTTGTCACTGGTACTGGTAGTCAATAATTGATAAATTTGAAATCCTGTTTTATTAATGCCCCCTTAGTTAATATTTGAGTTGAGATTGCTCTTGCAAATTATATTCAGCGAAATGAATACAATTTCATAGGATGCATGTACCCCATTTGTTTCATGTGAAAACTTTCCGCCCGTATATATGTGATTTGATGTTCTGGAAAGGAATGTATGTTTTTATTTATGTACATTTGAATTTAGATCATTGTAAATGATAAAACCATTCAGAAGTACATGTAGAGACTTTATTATACAAAATGATGACAGCTTGCTTCTCCCTTCAGGCCAAGTGATGATCGATGTTATCGTAATGTTTGAGGAACATATGTACCAGAACTTGATACCATCTATATTTTATAATGATGTTAAGATTATATTTGAAAATTCAAAATTTGTTATTTATATATGAACAGGCGGTGCAAATAGCCTAAAATTACCCCTCACTCCCAGTAATAAGGGATCATCCTTATAACTTTAAAGGTCCTACCAGATGATCCCCATGCTCCATATTTTTTTGTGCTAAATTGTTAAATTGTTGTAAGATGGTATATTTGACATGTTTACTGTTTTTGGGAATGGCCAAAGTTTCAAGAGAACAAACTTGAAAACCTCATAGAATCTTATGCCTTTTTGGAAATGAAGAAGACCGTGATCTGTTAACGATTGACGTCGTGTTGGATTACCTTTGATTCCAGCGAGCAATTGTTGACATCTTGATGATGACGTCATACCCAATTGCTGTGCTACGTACATTTTAATATCGGGCGTCACGCACAACTGACCAGTCTATACGATACAACATGATCGTAATCAGATGCTGACGCCACGGGTCAGAGGTTACGGCTTCAATATTTTTTCATCACATCTTTTTTATTGTGTTAAAAATTCAACTTTTGTCTTTTTTCTTTAATAAATATCAAATTGCTTACACAGCGAACTCCATATATTTTCATGCGAACAGCGAACTCCATATATTTTCATGCGAAGTGTGCAGGGGTTATTTGGTAGAACCTTTAAACAGTTTCCTACAAACACTGAAGGGCAGGAAGGCACTTTTAATTTATACCGACCACCCATAGAAATGTAATGTGTTTTCTCATGTCTTTATCATGTTATATATTATGAACCCACAACCTTTAGAGATAAATAGCAAGTGCCTTCCAGCACACTTTGACAAGTTCTAATGTTATCTGACATGGGTCGGTCCATCATGAAAGATCCTCCTTTGTTTTGTGACTCTTACATGAAAAAAAAAAAATGAAAAAACCCCCAGAAAATGACTGGAAACTTATACAGCCGAAATTTAACGCAACATTAAAAGGGGTGCTGGAAAATACTAATACAGCGTGGTCAGACCAGAGTTACAGTTAGCAGCCCTCACAATTAGGAAAATTCTCCACGGCAAAAAAATTGCTGAGGAGAAATCAGTTGGCCACGGCAAAAAAGGGCTTCACCACAGCATTCTTTTTTTTGCAGTAGATCTAGTTTTGACTACGATAATTAAATGACTTGCCCAGGATGTTTGCTGGAATTCACAGATTTTCCACTACAATTGGATGCATTCATTTTTGTCATATCAGAAGTTCATAAAATACAGATGAACTTCTGGTCATATGTACTGACCATTGTGCAAAAATTCAAGTTTTTTTGTTTGGGGTAACATAACCTTGCTACAAACCATGCGTTGGTAGGTCAATTTTTAGTTTCATTATTTTAATTTTAGTTCTCAATTGAACTTTTTCATGATCACATACCTGGTGACAATATTGCTTCATGGGAGTAGAGACATGAGATGTGCGAAACAGAGAAAATATTACCATTTGTGTGGATTTGAGTTTTCCTGGTTAACAGATATAACTTCAATATAAGATAGTTTCAGGAATACCCTATATTTCTTAGATGAATTAAAAAAAAAGGTAAAATAAAAAAACCCCCTAAAGTTATAGGTGGGGGCCTGTAGGGTTAATCAAACAAACAATATTTTAAGTTTTGCCTTGGCTTCTTTGCAAACAAGAATGAATAAAAGCTCTGATTTTCCTAACTCCTTCTGGTAAAGTTTTTGTATTCCGCCTCCAGAATGTTCAGCACATCCAACGACAGCTTAATATTATTGCCGCTTCTTGGTGTGCCGCTTCTTGCTCATATAGTCGGCCGGAGGCATTCCAGTTTTTTATTACCTCAGGTTCCAGCTATCCATTTATCCGATACGGCGATAGTGACAAAGCCACGTGGTCGTAACATGTTGGCCGATCTTGCACGCCTCAAAAAGTAAAGAAAATTTCAAGCACAGTTTCCACCATTGTCCGCCAGTTCAGGCTTTATGCACGACAACCTCAAATTTCACCATTTCGTCAGCATCGTCATGCTCTCGTACGATGGCAAAGCAAAACAAATTGTCACTGTCAAAACTTTTGAATACCGCTGTGCAGGAGAATGGTAATTGTAGGGGCTTACGTGGAGTACGGTAACCCCAAATGTCGGGCAAATAACATGGAGTATATAAGATATTTTAGTGCCAGCTGTAATTAATTAATTTAAGATTACTACTCAGTTCACTATTTCAGGTTGCCGTGCCATTCATAATCAGTGCTCCAGATAAGGGGCGTATTGGCGTAATTTACGCCTACAAAAAGTTCAAAAACGCATGCATGCTGAAATCTAGGCGTAACAAATACGCCCGATAAATAGCTGATACGCCTTATCGCCAAAATCAATGCGTAAAGATACCGTGACACATACCGTGTCGTAACCGCATGTTGTTGTTGTAACATGACAAGTACATTTTCAACTTCCGCAATAGTGAATCCAATCGGAGGACGCTTTTAACTGAATTGACCAATAGAATTTGTGATTGTATCGCATGTGCGGCGCGAGTAAACTCGTACCTCTCAAACGAACAACATACGTTGAGCACGTGGAGCAACTTTGACAGTACCATAATCCAAAAGAACGAAACAGAAAGTAATTTTTAAAATCACCAAAGACGAAAGAATTAAAGAGATTTTGAAAGGCACAAAAGACCCATGATGTCATAAATAAGTGTTTCAGAAGATGTTCGTCAACCACGCACTGACCGATTGTTTGGTGGACAATTGATGCAAACAAGGTATTCGCGCACGTTGTTGTTGTTATGCAACTAAAAGTTAATAATTCCAAAAAACTTTTGATAATTCGTGATATTTTAAATCTAAATCTATCATGATCAATGGATGAGAAATCTGCAGAATTCAAGCAGGTTTCTCATTTTTCAAGAAGTTATCCATATGTAATCTCTTGTCATTTCAGCAGTTTTCAATGATGAAATACAGATAAATAACAGATGGAAATTTATATTCTGGTGGGGATTCAGTAGACTTGGTAGGCTATTTGACCGCAGTTCACCTCTTAATACAAATCTGAATACACAGTTCTTATACATGGGATTGGAAATAAAAATAAAGTAGTAAAGACATGATTTTTATGATAAAATAATGACATTTATTTAAATGTTTTCAAAGGAATACGTTAATTAGATGCCGTCAATCAAACAGGTTATCCTAGGTGAACATAGGTTACCCTAATTTTCCCGTTAGGGGACCTATTTCAGGTTACCCTAGGAGATTTTAGGTAACCCATAATAGGTTTCCATAGAAAATATTACAGCACAGGCCTGGGCAAGAAACAATACTCCTGGTATGACAAGCGATACTCCTTCGAACAAATTTGGAGGAGTATAGTACTCCTCATAAAAAAAAATTCTCTGGAGCACTGCATAATACAATAATACATAATCCTAACTGTATGTGAATTCCCCTTCATCGTAACCCTCACCATTCCCTAGAGCACTCTCCTCATATGCGGTCGCCTGTGCTACATGTGCTAGATCGGGAATGATCGGCTGTCTGTCAGTTCTTGGAAAAGTGCATTTTCCGACCGATGTCTCTAAATTATGCAATCAAACAACCACAGCACCAGTAGCTGTCTCGTTTATTAAAACCAAATTTATTAGCAAGAAAAGCCAGTTCAAGGAGACGTATTTTACCATCGACCGTATGTTGTTTACTGACAACAACAACATCACTTTACGACCCACGGCAAAAAAACTGCCGACGCGAAGTGATTTTACCCCAGCATTTACCACGGCAATTGCCGTTTGCCGTGGCTAATTGCGAGGGCTGAGTTAGTGAAAACATTGTGTGTCGCAGTGCATTACTGGAGTTATACGATAATGATAAATTTTGTCTTCTTCATATGGTAGCTGAGAGTGGCGAACAACAACTGACAACCGATGGTATCGACTTGTTCACCGTTATGGTACGGAAGCACTCAAGTTTGTACATGTTGTTTTCACAGTGACACGTGTATGTTTCAGACAGAAAAAAAAAATCCCGTATCGACATTTTCTTTGTTTCCAATTGGAATAATAGTCTGGGTACGAATGACCTCGATGAGATATATTATCTGTCATATCCTGATTACAGGCCTCATTGTGGAGATCAGTGATGTATTGACTCCATTGTAATTAAGTGGCAAAGAGAGAAAATAACAATGTGTGATTATTCCTTTTCATTTAAGCCGAATGGAGCTCTGGTGTGCAGCTGGTAAATCCAGTAAACCTCGCGCAAACGGCGTTTGGTGGTGCTGGATTCAAGAGACGGGTCTGTCTTAAGAACTTCAATGATTTGATAGTTGATGTTGTTGACAGAGTGACCATGCGACCAGAAATGTCTTGGTGCAGGGTTATCACTGCAATTCCGAGTGTCGTTGAAGTGTTCTCGAATTCGCTCATAAAATGTGCGTTTGGTTTCTCCAACATATTGTTTGGAGCAGAGGGAGCACGTGATAAGGTAGATCACATTCTGAGTATCTGTGGTTTGCATTGAAGCAAGAGACCAGTGGGTGCTCTGTTTTTGTCGATACAATGCTGTAGAAAATGGAGGTGGGCAGTGTGCCGCTCGGTCCTACACAGGATGTTCCTTGTGAGTCGGTACGTGGCCATAGCATCTTCGGGAAGGCGTGGGCTTCCTCTGCGGGGATCTGCGTTGGTCCCGCTGGTGCTTGGTTCTCCGTCGACCCTCCTGCGTTTTCGTTGTTGGTCATCGGTCTCTTGTCTGAGGTCGATGACAGATGAGATGGGCGTGACTGTGTCCATTTCATCAAGGTTCAGGTTGAGTTCCTCTAAGGTAAGCGAGGTGCTGCTGCTCGATCCTGGTGCTTAATTGGCTGGTTGGGCCATGGCTCTGCCTTCTGTAGTGGTGGTTGAGTAGGAGTAGGTACAAGTGGAGAGTGGTGAACCAGTACAGTTGGAGAGCCTGGAGTGACCAATGGATTCTTCTGGATGGTGCCTGACCGGTTTCGATCTGGTGTGGATCTCATCAGAGGCTTGCAGATGGTGACTGCTTTCCGCTTTATATACCTGCGGGCAGTTGACCGGTGTTGTCAAGTGTGACCGGTATGTTGACCGGTGAAAACAAAAGTTGGCAAGCTGTTGGCCTGTGTTGTTAGGTGGTTGACATGTTGACCGGCAGATTGGCTTCTGGGTCGGCATGTTGACCGGTAGGGGTTGCTGGGGGCCGATGTTGACCGGGAAACAGCAGAAACGGCCGAAAGTGTTGGCCGGTAAGGTAAAGGAAGCGGATTAGGCCTCAATGTGGGCTCTGGAGGTCTAAAGTTTGGGCTAATGGCCAAAAGACCGAAAAAAAAAGACTAAGGCTGTCTTATGAAGAAGCAAATAAATGTTTTATTTGTAGAAGGCTAGAAAGTCATTGTAACAATCAGTGATGACGTCACAATGAGTTAGGAATCTCGACGTTAAATGGCGTCGGGAGCGCCCAAGACGTCATGTGTGGCGTCAACAAAGAACTAGACTGTTTGTCTTTATAAGCGACGCCATAAAGGTGACATCGCGGCCTGGAGAGTTTGTACTCTCTCAGTGTGGCCCAGGAAAAGGAAAATACACACAAAGGAGGTGTACAATATGGCAAAGAGAGAAAATAACAATGTGTGATTATTCCTTTTCATTTAAGCCGAATGGAGCTCTGGTGTGCAGCTGGTAAATCCAGTAAACCTCGCGCAAACGGCGTTTGGTGGTGCTGGATTCAAGAGACTGGTCTGTCTTAAGAACTTCAATGATTTGATAGTTGATGTTGTTGACAGAGTGACCATGCGACCAAAAATGTCTTGGTGCAGGGTTATCACTGCAATTCCGAGTGTCGTTGAAGTGTTCTCGAATTCGCTCATAAAATGTGCGTTTGGTTTCTCCAACATATTGTTTGGAGCAGAGGGAGCACGTGATAAGGTAGATCACATTCTGAGTATCTGTGGTTTG